>JABVXW010000077.1:0-21404 GCA_013365375.1 Litomosoides brasiliensis | reverse complement strand
GATTATATTCTTCTCTGAAATGGTACCAAAAACAAGTTATGAATATACATACAGCTAAGTAGAGACATATGACAAATGCATCAAGACATAAAAAGTGATGGTGAACTAAATAACGAACTTTTCAACACTGTTGAAAATCAGTAAACTGCCGCCTTTCATTTCAATTTCGAAGTCAAAAGAACGAGTGGAAACATCTGATCGAGCGAAATTAACACAACTTATCTGGAATTTATCGTATTATGATATTGATATAAGTGGAAGCATTAAAAGGCTTTAAAAAACCTTATTTGGCTTGCAGAACTGAAAAAAACAAATTTGTACAGTTTCGAGAGATCTAATCAAATTACAAAAGACTGTAATCACCTCTTCGAAACGAATATACATCGGTGGCTTATGAACATAAACAAAGCCTTTTTCCAGTGGATATAAAAAACCTGAAGCTTGCTTGTGAGCACACATTACTGCTGGAGTTCCAGAATGCCTGTATAAATACGCAAATTTTCAAATAACGCAATATTCTTTAAAGTGTAATAAAACTAAAAAAAAATTGGTAATAATAAAGTACGCACCCAACAAAGCTCCCGGGAACAGTAATTTTCATATCAACCATAACTCGGAATATCTTTGATACAACTTCAAATACAGTTCCACTCATTCGCTTTTCCAGTTTACCTTTGTATTGCTCTTTTAGCTGTTCACTGAAAAGATTAAAAATCCCATTCCTAATCCTGTTGAAAGCACAGATACCATGTCAATAACAAACTTAAGAATTGAAAGGCTTACGATGTAAGGCCTAAGTCCAGATCAACCTCTTCGTCTTTCGAGAATTCAAGAACCAAGAAGTGGTAGCGAGTTTGACCTTGACGAATTGGCGGATTTAGGCTAATCTTAAAATGCAAGGATTAGAAATTGAGCAAAAAATGGAGGCATATGATTTGCCTGACATGTACAAGTGTTTCATATTGCTTGCGTAAGAAACGATATTTCTGCTTAGAAATTAGGAAAAAAAAAAGAAAAGTTACCACGAAGTACATATGACGTCCATCTTTGTGGGGTAATAAAAACAGTCTCATTATTGTACGAATCGGAATTTTATAGTCGTATGTTTTACCGTGCAACGATAAATAATTTTGATAGACTTTGATGTCGTATCGACCACTGCAAAGATTTTAATTGATTGAGATTTTATTTTATAACTTAATTTCATACAACAACATACCACTTGGATTCCATCTTTCTTGAAGTTTTAAAAGCAAATGAAATTGCGTTACCGAGGTGTTGTGCAGAGAATCTGTTGCAAAATCGCCACTGGTTGGTCTGTTTCCGTTTCAATTCCAGCATACTGCATTACAGCACGTCGAAATTCCTGCAAAAATTGTATGTTTTTCCTGGAGAGTCACTAAACATAAAAAACAAAACAAAAAAAGTAGAAATCTAAATTCTGCAAAAAAAAGTGACAAGAAATTTGAATTAGGTTCGACAATATAAAACTAGAAAAAGTACCTCCACTGGGTCAACATCTTCGTCGGCATCTGGATCTGTTGGAATATGAAAACGCATTTCCATCAGTGATACAGAACAATCATCATTTTGATGAAATTCCAAAGCTGCTTCACTTTTTCCAGCTGTACAATTGCTTACTGTGCTAAGCGGAATTTCAAAGCACGGTTTATCATCCACTTCAAATTCAAGTACTTGTCCTAAATCAAATTGAAACTATAAAAAATGTTACCTAAAGTTCAGGAAAAGGAAAAAGAACTGGAAGCAATATCCGTGACAATAAAGAAAAAAAGAACAAATAATCTAGAAGTAAAGTTTGCCTTTTACTTCCGCTTTCCCATAATTCCAACCTTTGATACACTGTTCGACCTGGTCAACACCAATATTCCACTTATCAAGAGCAAATTTTTTGATTTCTTCGAAATCCTATAAAACAAAACGTAGACTATTAAATAAAGAGAAATCTAGACCGTATGATGAGTGTTTTTATCATATAAAGAGTAGAACTTGATTCCACCTTCTCAGCAAATCCACTAAAACGGTGGCGAAGTCCAGAAGACAGGCATATTCGCATAGCAGGCTTATTACCAACTCGCATCCAATTTATTTTTTCGATTTCTGATGAATCAATCGTTTGCAATCGGTTATTTCTAGCGTTTTTAAAATTTATTTGAGAATCGCCAAGTTTAATTCTTCCATGATGCTGCAAAACACCATTAAATAGGAAAGTTGGATTTGACGAAATGATCAAAATTTCAATTTCTCAAACTCTCGACACTTTGAGTTCTTTGTAAACCAAAACTGCACAAATTACTTGTATAAAAGGCGCTTTTCAAAATCATCATGACTATATAATGATGTTTTTATTTCCCGCACTATATTACTGCAGCAACATTATTCAAATGCTATAAGGCTGGTTCAAATACTATATTTCCAAAACCTTAGCCCCACAATTATCTAATTCAAACAATCTAGTCATTTCGTTCCAAACACCATCGTCATCTAGTTCAAGCCGTTCAAGCCTATAATTCGCTAACTCAGTTCCCACTTACTTTCTAAATCTGAGTCACAACTGTACTATTTCATTTTCAAACTTCCTTCATTGACACACTCTTATCATTTGCATCCCTGACCCACTACAGTACTTATCCTATTCTAATCATACATATTTTCCAACAATCAACATCTGCTAAATTATAATATTAAAAAAAATTACCATTACACCCAAATACTCCTGAGAGATATTATTGTATTCCAGTTCTGCCATATCCGAATTTAAAAATGGATGGTTTACCGACAAAACACTAAAAAATATATGAAAATCATGCATTAATCAGATGGATTTGAAATTTCATTTTTCTTCTTAACGTCTGTGAAAGCTCAAATGTTACAGGAATTGAAGGTAATAAAGTGTAACAATAATGGTATCTCAACCCTTAATTCAAGATTGACATAAAACAATCTAATCTTTCTGATCGTATACATCGTAAAATGCTTTGTAAAACAAAAAAAGCCATGTATAGTCGCGTTCCTTCAGACAACTTAAGGAGCATGAAGAGCAAACAAGCAATGAATAACATCACAAATCATCATTAATATATGCTTAATGATTAGACTAAATTATGATGGGCTGCCACTTTTTAAATAAATCTTATGAAATATTTCGAAAAGTAAAATAAAGAAGCAAAAAAAATAATATAAATAAATCAATTAAAAAATCAAATGAATGAATTAGGTGCAGTCAACTTCAAAACGACAAATGATTATTCATTCATCAGATATCTGACCATACATGCCCCGTCTTCCCAGAGAGTGAGAAAAAAATCCGGGAAAACCAAAAGATGCGAAATTTTGCAAAATAATCCATGGATCGCTATGATAACAGTGATCTCACGGAAATGGAATACTTGACCTCCGTGCTCTTTTTGATTAATTTCTTGAGAGTATCTCAAATAGTATTTGATTAGGGTAGCACATTAATGCCCGATGGCTCAGAACTGTCTACATCATTTGCCACCTGACTGAGGATGTGTCAGACGTTATGTGTCCCCCATGCTCGAGAATTCTCAGTAGGCTTTGGCTCCTCCTATGTACACCAGAAAAACATGATGACAGCCAAGTTAATTATTCCTGTAAATTGCCCTTTTAACTTAAATTTTCATCTGATCTCCACTCTACCATTAATCTTGATAATCAATTCCTATTCGAAAAAAAACCAACATATCTTATGTTTATAATTTCCTTCCTTGACATACATAAAGGAATATTGAACCATAATAGCTTTTCTCTTTCTCATGGAATTGCAAGATGTATTTGCTTTGAATAGATAAAAATGAACATTAATAGAAGCAATTAATGTGCATCCAAGAAGATTATATTTTATTCAATGATATGGTCATAGAAATATTATGCGGTAAGTCATGTATTAGTGAAATTCGCCAGAAACTTATGAAAGGAAAAGAATGAACGGGAGGCAAAACTCATCCAAGGCATAAAATTTCCTACAATAAGTAATATTGTGAAGAAAATAAAGGCATTACTGATTCCCAGTTCTACAAAACAATTCTTTTTCCAATTACTTTTGAGAATTAATCACATACTCCACAATCTGTAGGAGTACTACCGAAAATCACAGTGTGCTGCGTAAACAAACGATCATTAGCAGCCGTTTGAAATGATGAGCAAAAAATTGATAACACTTCTGGCAATGCATTTACAACCAAAACATAGTTTCGCGAATTATAATTTCATAAGTTTAAAATTGTACGATTTCAAATTATTAAGTTGTTGACTTTAATTCAAGTCATATTAAATATACACATTGCTTAACGATCATTGAAATTTCGTGAGACCACACATCGAAAATGATGAAATGACAAATCCTGATGTTGAATCAGATCCATTCAGCTGCTACGAAAATTATCAGAGTATATAGGCCACTTTGTTATTGCACTAACAAGTGAATCCTCATAATCTGTTTCTAGACAGATATGTTTAATTACCTCCCTTCTTTCAAATATTTGATGAGACTTCGTTAATTTTCCGGGCAAAGCAAAGCGTATAGGATACAATTTGCATTATGTGCTTTCAATCACTTTTCAAAGAGCAAAAACTGTTTGAAATTTCAAGTGTGACCATTCTGCGTTGCTTCTGCTTGCTTGTTTTCACCGGTATTTGCTTCTGAAGACTGAGCTTTTGGCAATCCATAAATGTTGTGTAGATCGCGCGCTGCATCACCCGTATCACCCATTGCTAAAATACCTGATGCAAATCCATCTCGTAGCTCCGTTAATCGTTTGTCAACCTGAAAAACAACAATAGGTAGAAATATATGACGCGAAATAGTCAGAAATAAATTATCCCTCTTAGAATCATGAACCTTAGTACTGCAAAAGAAAATTTTGAAGTCGCAGATCATCTTGCAACATGGAAATTCACCTATAATAAGCCTATTTAACATGCAATAAACTTTTAAGAGTCAACATAACCTTAAGTTTATCGTTTCCCTAATTTTCAATAAAAAGGTAATCATTTGTAATTTCAAGTGAACAATAGCTCTTCTACTACCACCACTAATCCATTCAATATAAAATGTCGTTAACTTCTTTACTTTCAAAAAACAGATCCAAAATCCTTACTATTGATAACATCTCATCGAATTGTTCCGGTGTTGGCTCATGTTCCGAAGTAGAAGGTGCATCGGCAACCGGCTTTCGTTCCAGACTCTGCCAAAAACGAAACAAGACATATCAAAAAAATAGAAAAATTCCATATGCACATATGTAGTCCAAGTGATTCTTCAAAAACTTGACAAAAAAAACAAACCAAACATTAATATAATATCAGTGGCTCGAAGGTCGAGCAAAAGATGAATAAAAGTGGAAAAAGACATACAAGGACATCATTCATGAAATCATCTCCAAAGGGATCAAGGCCAAATTTGTCTTTCTCTTTTTTCCTTCCCGTTTCTGTTTTTTTCCTTTCATCTGCCCGTGGATCAAATTCATCATCGAATAAATCTTCCATTTTATCCAATTGCAAATTTTCTAAACGTCTTCCAACCTAAACCTTTCCAATCACTTTGCGTGATAATAATGGGACTGTAAAATATTAGGGAAGACAAATGATAGTGTCATTACTCGTACGGCCTCTTTCTATTTTAGAATTCAATTACACATGACCTTAAAACCGCTCATTAAGAGAGATCTTGTAAAAATGGTGCCCATTGTCGTAACAAAATCTGTTGTAACAGAACGTCCTTTGCAATTAATGACTTGAAACGCCAAAATTAAAAATTTTTGATCATTTAATTAAATTAATATAGTTCATCAGTCAATCGTATCTTCATGAAACAAAATGGTTCATTTATAAAATGATACTCGAAACGATTTTATTTAATTCCAACAATTTATATTGATACTACCCGGTCCAATTCTAACAATTACTAAAAACAGTAAAAAGGATTGGACGGAAATGATTCCCTGCTAAAAAGAAATCATTTTCCTATATGGTATTATGCTACCTAAGGTGAAAATACTATCCACTGAAGTTGTTTAAAAACGTAATAAATAAAACGGAAAAAGAACCATATGGTATAATTTTTGTTAATTATATAAAACCCAAGAATGTCAAAGCTTTCATAAGGTACTTTCCTGATGATTGGGAATCAATTACGACAGATATAGCAAATGGATAATGTTCTTAAAAACACGAAAGAGACAATGTCAAACACTTTGTTTAATCAGTTGTTTTTACAGGGTTTTAAAATTAAAAAAGAATCATCCAGAGCAATCCTGTGAGAAACTTACAGCGGGATTAGTTGCATTTACAGTATTCGAATGATCACTTGCATTCATAGTGTTTGCATGATGTCTTCGTGGGATAGCTGGCGGTGGGACAATTGCCGGTATTATATCATTCATTAGAGTTGATGTGATTCCCGGAGGTGGTTGACGAGGCATCGGTGACGTTGGCAAAGGTGGCACAGAATCCTCCTAACAATTAATAAGTTAATAGAGGTATTTATGCTCCCAATTTCGAAAGACTTGAAAAAATTTCGCTTTGAATAATTCTTATTCTGATACAAGCTTCCTGGAATGCCATGAAAAGCGTAGTTAACAGTGAACAAAGAACCTTTTGATTTTCTTGTGCATAAAGCTTCTCTTTAAGCTCATTATTTTCCTGTTCCAGCTCTACTATTCGCTTCCTTAGCATAATCAGCTGTTTTTTATTTTCCAAATCTCGACCATTTCTTTCCAAAAATTTCTGAAAAGCATAAGAAGTAGGCAAGAAGCAAACATGTGTCACTATGTATTCTAAGTAATTTTATAACAATATTGATATTAGTAATTGATATTCGCTCCAAAATATTATGTATTACTTTAAAAAACCTGCAATAGTTTCCTCTAACCCACAGTGTAGCAGTTAATTTGCATGTAATAATCCTATTATTACCAAATCGCTCTTTCGTTTCATTGAACATTCAATCAAAATTATTAATAACTTTATATAATTTTACCTGATATGCAAGATCAAAAGCTTCGCCAACGGTGAGAGTTATCTGCTCTGCTAATTTCTCACTTAAAAAGACGAAACAATCATGTCTAGTAGAGGATTCGGCCTTGGCGATAAATGAAAAAACCCTCTTATCCTGCAACATAAACCATTAATTCTTGTTTTGTGAAAAAACACAAAATGCACTGTCTGACACAGTACACTGCCACGCAAATGTAGTGATATCAAATGTCAAAATCGACTACTTTCTCATCAAATAGTCAACTTCAGAATGGTTGTTAGATGACAGCTATTTTTTGAATCAAAACAACTCATGTACAAATCAAGATGGATTTCCGATAACTATTCTTTCAACATATAGTGATAAAAAATGATTATATAGAAAAAGACCTGCTTGTCATCGGCACAAAAGGAGATTCGGTGGAGAGGATATTTGAATAAAATCATTTTTGTCTTTGTTTCGATAACCGTCAAACCATCTACATTAATTTGTAAATCCACCTTTTTAAGCTTTGCTCCCGAATGGCCCGTAACTCCTCGACTTACCTGAATCACTTTGAGAATATTATGAAAGGTGCAAGGTACAACATCAGGAATTACTCAGTTGAATTTTGAGCTTAGGCCTTCAGCAGCAACACTCAAAGATTCTACTTATTCCGATATAAGGTGAAACAAACCCAAGTTATGATTCAAAAAACGGAGTTCTGAAATTTGTAACAAATATATAGTGCAGCAAATAAGACCTAAAGCATCATTTGTTCACGATTTCCAATGCTGTGCTTGAAAATCATTCTGAAGAGAATGGAAAGTCAAAGTCTCCTCAAAAACGATCAAAAACGGAGGAAAGACATATGAAGATTCACAGAAAAACTATTACTTGCAGTTGAAACCGTATAGCATGAATGGCATCTCGAATAACATGTGTTCCTTTTGGTTCTGATACTTCCGCAAAACCAAGCATTTTTACGGAATATTCAACACGACCATTTAACAATACATCTGCAATATTGGAACTTACCTTAAAGAATATTTTTAAATGAAGATTAGAATACCAAATAGTTCTAGAAAATGTTGTCAAACTACATATCAGTAAATGACAAACCGGGTGGATGTATCCATTTAGATGAAGTACCACCACTATATCGAACTCCGTTCATATTATTCGATGAACTAGCAATACCAAATGCTTGCGAACCAAGGGAACGTTTTATCGTGTTGTAAATTTCTTTTCCCTTTGAAGTCATTTAGTATCTGCAACATGCATATTGGTTAATCAAGCACAACTTACATATCAACAAAAGAAAACAGTCGGTATAAACGATGACAACAGTTAAGAGTGGATACCTCAACAAAAATCAAAACAGACTAAAATGCTATACAGGGAACAAGTGGATGAAAAAGTCATCGAAAAATTTATGAAATAAATTTCAGTATTAAGGAAACGTTAAATCATTTAGTAGAACAGTCAGTGCATCATCTCGTATACCATGTCAGATGTGGATGTTAAAAACACACTATGTACTACTTTTTTTTCTACTGGATGAAGATCGGTTTCTCCAGTGCAAAAGGCAATGCTAACTTAAAGCGAAACGATGGATGATAAATTTAATGCTATTTTGAGGAGTACATATTTTGATATAAACAAATAATAACCAGTCAATCAATTGAAGAAGCACAATTTATCTGTTAGAATTGAGGGAAAAACTAACAAGTTCATTGGCTGAAGTAATATCAGTAGAAAAAAATTGATCGACCTAATATTTGCTAATGTTCCTGTTTTCCCTAAAGAATACGAAGAGCTGCTTAAAAAAATGGAATAAATTGTTGATAAATCTTATGAATGAATGCATTGCATCAAATTATCCATGTTTGATAAATCTTGTTTGCATTTCTGCAAAACTAAAAACATTTTGCACAAGCAGCGCAGAGTGTAGCGATCAATTTCATTTAATGTACACAATTGTAAAGCATCTTAAATTAAAATTCTCATGCATCGCACCGTTGACATGATGATATTGCTGGGTGTACGTACACGCTAGCAGATATCATCATCATCAATTAACGCATACACAAAAGGATTATTAACACTTTCAGCAACCATTGTTATTAATTTAATCCATTATTCATCATAACTATTGCGATAATTTGGTGTTGTTTATTTTCAACTTATTTCTGAAATTACTTTTCTTTTACATGCAACTAACATGATCAAAAATTTAAAAAAAAAACAATGTTGACTTTTAGTAGACTAATTTATAGTGCATGACAATAATGAAATATTTCAATTAACGCCATAGAATTCTAATAATTTTATCTGACACGAAAGAATTAATAGTTTTCATGCTTGTCAGGAAAGCTAAAATAATACAGACTGCAAAAAAGGTATAGGTTGCTTTTACTATGATTGTACAAAATTTTCCACCACTCCCTAAAAAGTCATATTCATCAAGTACCAATCATCATCATTTTAATACAAGCAATTTATCATTTATCAATCCAAAACAAATATACAGTGCACACAATCCTATTTTATTAAGGTCACACTGATTATTACTTCTCGACCTCATTGACCCTTACTAGATCGAGAAATTACTCATATCTGCTTTTACTGCTTCTTTTCCTCATAGCAGTACGTCCTCTAGCAATCATATATAAACATCCCCTTGCCACTCATCATCAACTTCACCATATTCAACATTCTTCATTCATCTGTCTTATTTACCTAATATTCCAATGCTACCATATGTTATATTAGCAAACATCTATATACATAGAATTTTTCATTCCTCCTACTTATTCTTCAACCTGTCTCACCTGTATTAGAACTACTCCACCAACATCTCGCACTCTCCATCCTCTCTTCATTCCTTTCTATCACAGTATACTCATCCGATTAAACATTATTGTTCCTTATAATTTACAAATGATTCGATCGGTTAAGAACACATGACCAAAAGGATAAGAGCATGGAAAGTGACACCCATATTGCGACAAACATGTCAACAACACTTGCCCAACCATGCGCACACCTCTTTTCACCAACACCACTTCTGCAACAATGTTTTTCTCACAGATCGATCATACATATTATAAATGTATTGATGGAATAATCATTTATTCCACTCTCTCCTGTGATAGTTCGAAATGATTAATGCAATCAATCAATCAATCAAGCTAATGATCAGCTTTTCAAGCAAATATATTCTTACAAATGATAATATCTCTACCTCTTCAAAAAAAGTTTTTTGACAGCTTACTTCACTCAGGCTTCTTTATTTCAGCTTTCATCTAAACCCTTACCTAACATGAGAATTAGAATTTTTATATCTGTATTGCAAGAAAATCAACAGTTTTCGGAAAAGCTAAGAAGATTCCTCCACTCTATATGAGTCATAATTACTGATTGAAACAATTAAGTGTTGTTGCTCTTGCAGCGATAGAAAGTTTGTCTAAGAAAGAAACTGCAAATGAGAAGTAAAAATGACTGGACGATGCAGCAACACACCTTGTATAGACATATATTGGAAGTGAAAAGAGGGCAAATCAATCAACAGTAGTACCCCATCATCTTTCAATACCAATTCTTGTCAAAATTCATTCGACCATATCATTGTGTCTCTCCTCCTAAGCAATAGGTCACTACTTCCCTTTCAGAAAAAAGCAAATGGAATTGAAATTACAACATTAAAGTCCATCCATCCAAGTAGATCAGTCTCGAAATTACACTTTCTTTGAATATCTCTTTGGAATGAAAAAAATGAAACCGTAAGAAAGACTTCAATTTTGCATCGAACAATCAATCTAACAACAATTTTGATTTTTGGAACATTAAAATATATTGTTGTCGAAATTATCACTCAGTAATTTTTTCTTACTTTGTATTCCAATAATATAGTTTCATTCCAACATGGAAGGAACATCAAAACGCATTCATGTAAATAATAAAAAAAAAATCCACTCCAACAGAAAGGATGGGAAAGAGCGAATGACAGGTTAATGGAAATGATCAGGAGACCTGAATATATTGTGCTTATAGCCAGCGATGAATATTTTTTTTGGAAACAGCTCACTTCCTCTGACAGTGTTTGAGCTTAGCCAACTATTAGGGCAGTATATACGAGAACAATCAAAGAAAATTTGGCCATTCAGCATATATGTTCCCTAAAAGTGATGCAAAACTAAATAAACTGCAGGTTAACAGGAAAAGAAAAGTTCACCTTGCCATAGATCATTAAACCCCATTAATTTTGACTATGAATAGGTCCAAAAATTTTTAAATTGGGAAAAACCATTCATTTAAATATCAACAAGACCAAAGCATAGGTTTTATTGCACAGCCATACAATGGAACCAATTTTAGTCTTGAAAATGAACGAATTTATCGGGAGGATGTCATAATATAATCTGAAAGACTGGCACTGATGAATCAGCACAATGCTATTCAATTTAAATTTCTAATATACAATGCGTTTTACAAATATTATACTGTAGTGCGATTTTATTAGCATACATTACAGCAATGTTTGATGTTATTTCAGATTCCAATTTCTCCTCTTTGCCCATTTGTAATTTTCCACAGAGGGAACCAGCTGTTTTGAATTCTTTTTTTCGAAATCAATAACTTCTCTCAGTTACGAAACACCTCACACTAACAAAAAAGGCAAACTAATTTTAAATATTTTAATTGGAACAATTATTGATTATTCTTTTCGAAGATTGTGTAAACCAATTTTCGCAAATCGATCATTTGTGAAAAAGAATTTCCTTTAATTTTGTTAAACTTCCAGCTATCAAATATGTCATAGAACATATACCTTGCTACTTCTTTCACATAGCAGCTGAAAAGCCAGGAGTTAAATGATCGATAAAACAGTAAAAAGTAGGAAAACTAATGATACGGCACATAACAAATGGTAGAATGCTCGGAACACAGTTGCTCAAACCAATTTCCTTTCAGTGGCAAGCCTCACTTCCGTTATATGCTATAGTTCTGTTTTAAATCAGTTCTTTTTCTCGCCATGAATTCAAAATCTTATCTAAATTCCATTTTCTTTAACTTTGTTAAACTTCCAGCTATCAAATATGTCATAGAACATATACCTTTCCACTAGCATAAAATTGTAAATATTTTAAGCTTATTCAGTCGTTAACTAAGTGAATTAGATGATAAGCTTTGGCTCTCCGTGTGAACCTTACTGTAATTAATGACAAAAATGATAATTAGCGGTTTAATCTTCTCTAATCTTACTGAATTTGATTGGATGGAGCAACAATGAAAGTCTATATTAGGACCAACTGTACAAAACTAGTTCCTTAAAAATTAGTCTAAATACTACACACTGCAGACTACACCACTAATGACCACTCTGCTGCTACTACTACTACCACTACTACTACTGATACTATTGGACGAACATCCATTAGCGCAAAAAGCTGTTCCTGATGATATACTTAAAAGGGTACGTAAAGTTCAAACATTTGATGAACTGCTGTCCTTTATACAACTGTCGTATGCACCGCATTTACTTGGAAATGAAGATGAACCAACCTTCAACGTTCACGAATTACATTCTGCTGAAATACCATCTCACACGGACAGTGTACAGAAGGTTAAGTCGTACAAAGCATTCACACTTCTTCCATCAACCATTACAAGAAAATCCAATTTTCGTCAAGATATCGACGGTTTGTTCATTTTTGCATATTTCATTTTCTCCAGTGGGATCTGACAAACATCAATTCGATAGATCAATAGAAGGTCCAATAATCCATGAAACAAAGCAACTTAAACTTGAACATTATTACTGACATTTATATGTGGTTGATTATGTTGTAACAGCAACAGAGCAGCAGTAATAGTAATGGTAACAATAGCAACAACAATCACAGTATGATCTTTCGCAAAAATCTTAGTCATCAAACTTCTAAAATTTGATTCAAAACATCTGATTTACCTTGCAGAGCAATAAGACTGATCGTAGTTCACCTAAAAAGCAATAACTCCCTTTGTCATCCAAATTTCAATTAGTTTTTAAATTAGAATTCTTCCTACCGCATATATATTGTCAAATAAAACTAAATTTTTGGCACAAAAATTTTACGAAAGAACAAAATACAATGAAAAGCCACAAACCTTAATTCAGAATAATCGTCATATATGGGAATGATGCCGATACCTCAAAAGTATAAATGAAATGCCACCTAATGATTTATTAGATTGCACAAACTTAATTTGATAAATAACGAATAACAATTGTAACGGATAAAGTATGAGAAAGATAAGTAAGAAAAAAGGTTAAGAGACAAGAAAAGAGAAAGGCAATTTAAAAGAAGGTATCACCATGCATCATAAATCTAAGCAGATACTGACCAAGAATAAACGTCTCTCAAGTCACATTCTTCTCTAATTCAAAAATAAAATTTCAAATATGACTGTGTTGAAAACATCAACTATTAATCATAGTCTTTCCAGTCAACGACCAGACTCACTTATTGCTTCGTAAATTATAACTTAAGAAATGCTGCAGTAACCATTAGGAATTTAACCACGACATGTTTGATAGGGGATTAGGGCTGTGCGAAATATCAACGGTATATAACAACTATCTAATGCTATAGAGATCAAAAAAGCAAACTCATCTAAATATGTCGAAACATTTAATAATTTAACTTTCTACTCAAAATAATTTATAAAAATGGTTGCATTAGAACAATTATTACAGAAAAAAAAATCTACGATGCTAATGCAACGACAAGCTTTGGTATACTAAGCACAATTCGACAAGGTACAGATATATGTGAGTTGCAAAAAGCTTGCATTCCGATACTACCGGAAAATCCCGATCCTGGATTACTGATATTCCCAAGATGCTATGAAGTAACACAATGCATTGGATCATGCTGTGAATTCACCGAACGTTGCCATCCAATCAGTATTGAATATATGCAACAGCCAGTAACGTTTCTGAAAAATACAGTTTCATTTTTGTTTCTTCCATTTCATCCCCACGTCACGTAGATCACATCGCTATTCTTAAATTTATCTGTCAGTAGGAAGAATTACAAACGATCAAATCTACCGCAGATAATAGTAGCATCTACCTAATGCATAGATTTTAGAAATTTCAAATAAGCTAAAAACGACGTTATCCTTAATTTATGATTGAATTATATAGCTGGTTCTTCCATTTTTCCATCATTTTAATTTGACTATTAATGCATGACTTTGCTTGGTAGATAATAATATAAAGAAACTTGATGTACACTGTACGTGTGGGAATGACTTAAATAATTCGAGTATTCTCAGCACACCTTTTATATGTTCAATGTTTGATAACCTAATGTACACTTTATAACTTAATTTTCAACATTTACTCAATCGTAACTTGACGATTATAAAATCGTTGGGTAATATTAGGCTAAATGAAAAGAGATAATATGACTATTATCATTTCTCATGCAAATATGTTTCACTAGTAAAGAAATACGAAAATTTGGTGTGGATTTTTATTAATTATTTAATTACTACATTTTGCAGATGATTGAAATGCTGTATTCTGGCAACAATCTCTTTGTAATCAATCAAACACGAAATGTAACAATCGAACAACATACTGCTTGCAGTTGCCAAGAATGCAATGAATTTGGTGCAGCTATTCAATGCCCACAGAAGAAAACCGTCGGTCCAAATTGCAAATGCGAGTGCAGAAACAAAGATGAGAAGAAGGATTGTCAAGGTTTTCAATTTTTAAAGAAAAAATTGACTCAAACACATTTTTCATTACAATTAAATGGATGTACGTTAATTTCTGAATTCCACTACTATTAGATAGTTAATTCCTCATTCGACTAGCTAACTTCAGTTTATCATTTTAAACCTTTTAATATCCCTTTCAATTTGATGGAAAACTTCGGTTCCTCACACCAATTGAATGCACAGATTGCAAATATATATCTTACTCAAAGAGACAAACAGACTTCTTTTCCTAAACATACACATGAATTTCGGTTACCTCTTCTCATCGGATAAATCAACTTTACTGTATAACCATTTTTGAACCGAATAGATAGATTTCAAGCCTCCTTCCCATGAAATGGATAATCGCTTTCAAATACCGTTCAGCGGATAACATTCAGTTTCCTATTTACTTTGATTTTGAGATTACCCAATTTAAATTAGGTAAAAAATCTATCCGTTTATTTGTTCCTTCAAATTTTTTAAAAACAATCAAGCAAAGAAAAAGTATTTTGTACACTTTAAAAATTCGAAAGTTAGGGAAAGTTATATTAAAGGTCAGAACAAAGTATGGAACGACGAAACGTGTACATGCAGCTGTGTGACGAACAGCTGCTACGGTAAAAGTATCTTGGATTCACACACATGCTTGTGCTATCATTCAGGAAATAGTCAAAGTTATGGCGAGGCGGATTCCTCCGGTAATTTTCGATTGGATACATCCAGACTACAAAGGCTTGGCCCAGCTCGAAGAAGAACTACTAAAAATATCCCGTGAACATTCATAATAAGTACTATGGCGTTCATTGTAAAAGTGATAATATGTTGCATGAAAGAAGCATTCAAATAGTTTAACGTTAGCAACTACAAAGCAATAAACAGCATACACAAAGGATTTAGCGCACCTGCAAAGGAAATAAGTGAATACCCGAATGTTTTAAAGCAAACTTTTTGAAGTTCCCGTAAACATTCTTCTATGATGTTTCATGCCTTTAAAGGCTTTTGTACTGAGCATTCCTTATATATCACGCCACAAATAGCCTTACGTGCAACCTGACGTACTTCATACTAAATTTACTCTCCATATTCCATATACTTTCCCAAAGTACTGGAACCCCCTGGAAGCTGCAACTATGTTCAAACTACATTCAAGGAAGCTACGTTCAATCCGACATTTGGCAAATTTTGGGATGCAAAACTCTAGTCCAGAATTCGCAATATCATATACAAATGGACACTTACACATACAAGTCCACTAACCCTTTCCAACATCACTTCCCCTTAACCATATCCTGCGAGCTCCCGGGGAAACAAAAATCACGAGAATACGGATGCTCCTTGTGATGGCACTGTTTTGAAAACTCTTTATCCCAAGAGTGTGCTTCAAGATTTGGATGTTAATTGGATTAGGAAGTTTGGAGTGTTTCCTTAACGGAATTTTTCTTTTTATAAATTTGATGAATTATCCGTTTGATTTGGTTCACACTTTATGATTTACGGAATAAATTTCAGGTATATTTTATCATATCAAGTTAGCGGAAAACGCAATGGATGAGCGAAAGCTAGGTTGCGTCATGAAGTGAGGAAGATATAATTCGCTTCAAATGCAAACGTAAAGTTTAATCGTTGAGCATCAATGCGAAACCCTGCTAAAAGAAGTGCCGACATAAAATGAGAAATTACGAGAAATTAGAGAAAATCGGGGAAGGTTTGCTTTCTCTGTTTTGTTTATTTGCTTTAGAGAGGAATATGGAATTTCCATTATCTGTCTGTTGGAGAATAAAATCAAAGATTTTAATTTTCAATTCCGGCATTCATTAGTCTAGCAGATAAGTAAAGTAGATAGTAAATAAATAAAGTCTGCTAGTTAAGTTTACAAATCAAATTCAGTTTCAAATTTATGGATGTGAACCTACCTTATAACTCAAGATATCTACAAATTTTAGGACAATCCAGAAATTTAGATTTTAGTTTTATTAAAGCACGAAGTACTTTCTAGTCCAGCCATCTGAAATTAAAATATAACCTTTCTGTAGTTTTTCCACGATTTTAAGTTTCGAAGATTGTCAAAATATCAAACGGGAATATAAAAAATTCTCAGTTACAGAACTGTTGGAATTTATTAGAACTGTTGCAAATGCATCATTGCAGGTTAACTTATTTAATGTTTCAGGCACGTATGGAACTGTTTTTAAAGCTAAGAATTGTGACACTCAAGAGATTGTGGCGATGAAATGTGTGCGTTTGGATGATGATGATGAGGTTTATTTTCTTGTTTATTTTTGTTTCTTAACCTAGTTAATTAAAAAATGAAGAGTATTTGAATCTAGTAGATTAGTCGTTTATGGATCATTATTCAAATAAAACAGATTAGTGATTCTTGTTCTTTGCAGTTCAGTAGGATTTATTTAAGACATGCTAGAGCTGAATACAGCTAAATGTTTAGATCATAGCTGAGAGCACTGTAATATTGAGGTCTCTTTGTATGCAAACATCTTTCAGGGTGTTCCAAGTTCGGCACTACGCGAAATATGTTTACTGAAAGAGCTCAAGCATGAGAATATCGTGCGGTTATATGATGTTGTCCACAGTGAGCGCAAGCTTACTTTAGTTTTTGAATATTGTGATCAAGATTTAAAGAAATATTTCGACTCATGCAATGGTGAAATCGACCAACAGGTAATGTTCATCATTTTGGTACTTATTTGCAAGGTATTTAAACATGAATAGTATTTGAATAAACCCAACACATTTTGTCCAAGATCTTGATTTGAAGCTATGTTGCTGATTTAGATCTAATGACACACCGTTTAAGGCTTATTTTATTGTAGTGAATATGTTTTTCATACGATCTCACCTTTAGTCATAAATTGTATCATAGGTTTTAATGTTTATATATCGCATTTTCTAAGGTTTTAAAATTGTCTTACACTGCCGTTTTAGAGTTTAAGTTTTAAGCTGTCTTGTTGCAATCTGTAGGCGAAAAAGTCTTAATCAAATGTTTGGATATTCAGATAGTGAAGTCATTTATGCACCAGTTACTATGTGGATTAGCCTTTTGTCATTCACACAACGTCCTTCATCGTGATCTAAAACCCCAGAACTTACTGATAAATGCTAATATGCAGTTGAAATTGGCAGATTTCGGATTGGCACGGGCATTTGGCATACCTGTAAGATGCTATAGCGCGGAGGTTTATTTATTTATCCAAATACCAAGAAATTATTTTATCAGGATTACCACCACTGACTAGTAAACTTACAGAACGCTCACACTTCTAATCATGTCGGTTTACTGCAGTCTATGAGAATTCTAAAATCTCTTTTAAAATTATTAATTAAGGTTGTCACGTTGTGGTACCGACCTCCTGATGTCCTTTTCGGTGCAAAACTTTACAATACTTCAATTGATATGTGGTCTGCTGGATGCATTTTTGCTGGTAGGCCGTTTCATATACATGGTTTCATTTTTCATTATTTTTTAAACTTTTTTTTATTACAGTTAGGAATTTCCAGAAATTTCAAATGCCGGAAGGCCGCTTTTCCCAGGTGCTGATATTGATGATCAACTGAAGAGGATTTTCAAAATGCTTGGTACTCCGACGGATGAAACATGGCCGGGCTTCTCCCAGCTTCCGGAGTTCAAGGTTGCTTAACATTTCAAGTTTTGACAATTCCAGAATTTCAAAAGCTATACTTAATCGCATTTTCAAAAATTACCGAAAGCTTAAAGCCTTAGAACATTCTTCTTGTTAGCCTTTCCTGAAGTTTAATTCTGGAAATTTTTTCCAGCCTATGCCTTTATATCATCCCTCTCTTACAATTGGACAAGTGGTACCCAATCTTTCTGCTCGCGGACGCGACTTGCTTCAGGTAAGTACAAGATATTTTATGCATGTACATTATCTTCCATAACGTCCATTTTAGTCATGCTAATTCCTCGATTTGGCTAGGGTATGTCGCGGTATAAATCATTGAAGACCATCCTACAAAATTTTTTTTATCATAATTGATCTCCTTTCGATGCTCCATTTTTTAACAATTTTTAGCCATAAGAACTGATGATATGTGTTTACGAACTTCACTGGTGAATTTAAGTTAATGCTTTATACAATTTTAAAAAATGTTTAAATAAGATCCATTATTAGGTCCCACGATATGCTTTCAAAATGTCTGTAGTTTATGGTCGATTTCGCTCTCGTGACAAATACAAAACTTGTTTTAGCGGCTCCTGATTTGTAATCCATCTCGTCGTATCGATGCCGAAGTAGCGCTACGTCATGAATACTTCAGCGATGTTACAGACCGCTAAGCACTGTTTTTTTGAAGTCACGTATGCATTAATGATCTCATTGTTGTGCAGCGATATTTCCGCCCAATTTATGGGTTTCCGGATCTTGTATAAGTCGGACACAATTTTTTATTGTAATTGATCTCCTTCCGATACTCCATTTTTTAGTGATTTTATTTATAAAAACTGATGATATATTTGTCAACTTCATTGGTGAATCAAGTGCATTTATGCAGTTTGAGAAAAATTTTAATTTCATTCCGAATCGGAGAGTTCCGGTTCTTTTAATTCACATCGCTGAAATAAGATCTAGACATCCAGTTTGGATCACATTTCTGCTTACCGACAAATTACTCCCTAGGAACACTTTATTAAATAGAACTAGTCACCAAGTTTCAAAGCGATTTTTAGCATTATTGCTAGAACAACAGCCCTTGTGAAAATGCAAAGTGTGAAACACAGTTTACATGTATTACGTCATTCGGATATATTTATTAAGTCAATATAACGTGATCTTATTTTACCAGTATCTTACACTGTTTATCAAAATTATAAGAAACACATAAATGATTCTGAGCTCTACCATATATGACTCGCCTAGCAACAACATATAAAGGAGCAGCTGAGGAATATATCAAACGAATATAATGAGGTATCCTACTGGGAAGTGAAATATTTAAATTAGAGAACAGTGTTAATTAAAGCTCACATCCCACACAATACACTATTTAGACCAGTGTCCCAATCCTAAGTTGTGAAATGAAGTACAGCTAATTAGAAATGACAAGAGTAAACATTATGTACGACAAATGAAACACGTTTTGAGGTGTAATTATAACTGATAGTGAATCCTGTCACACGATGGATACAGTAAAAATACCAGATGTCGTCCACGCGTTTCGAAATACCTAGTAGACTTCTTATAACGGGCAGTTTACAAGAACTTGTGGATTTCATCGTAAATAGCTAATACAAGTGCACCACCTGTACCTCGGAAGACATTCGAAAGAGCACCCTTGTAAAGTGCGGTAACTCCTTCGTTGGCAACAACCTTCTTTGCACAATCCCAAGTATTTGTGTAGAGTATTTCTTTGCGGCCAGATTGCATCATCATTCGTCGCCGTACGGTATCCCATGGGTATGACAAGATTCCAGACCCAACAGTTACGACCTGGAACATCAGCCAATTGTAGGTGACGTGTATATATGTCTAAGGCTTAGCTATGTCAAAAGAATGGAATCTTGCTAAAAACATTAATCAATAAGTAACGTTATTGCTGCATTACAGGTGCAATTTTGCGTCCGTCATGCTGTAAACACAATATCAAACCTAAATTTGTCCTCCATTGGAAGTTCATAAGGAATAATAAAACTTCAAGCAAGCAACGAACCTGAGCAATCAACCAAGCAGCAAAGAAGTTCAGTTTCTTTTGATCCGTAGAAACCATCATTTTGATTGTATCAAAAAGACCGAAGTAAGCTGCACGATAAACGATAATGCCTTGCACCGATACCACAAAACCACGGTAAAGCCCAATCGGACCATCACTTTTAACAATTTTTACCAAACAATCTACCAAACCATTGAACTCACGAGTTGCACCCTTGCCAACGTCAACCGCAAGACGAGTACGAGCAAAATCAAGTGGGTATACGAAACACAGAGATGTGGCACCTGCTGCACCACCGCTCATTAAATTACCGCCAAAGAATTTCCAAAAATCCTGTAATGAAATCATAGCAAAGTCAACAGCCTTCTTCTCTAAATTTACTAAAATCTTGTACAAAGCACGTCCACTGCAAATGCTACGCTTACCGTTTTCGACTTTATTCACAAATTGCTTACTTTATCTTTGTCATATCCTGCGACAAAAATCTTCTTGTAAGTATCTTTGAATGCAAAATTTAGCGCTTGCGTAGGGAAGTACCGTATCACATTTGCCAAGTTACCACGCCAAAACGATGCGAAACCCTGCTCAGCAGGCACACGTTTAAATACATCGATAATACCCTTGTAACGTTTATCTGCTTCAATTGTTTTCGATGCGTGTTGTACCTGGAAAATAAATGAACCGTTCTCTCTCCGGAGAAATAATTGACAATTATTACAATTATCACTGACATTCATTGCGCCAACAACTTCGGTTTAGTCTGTATGAGATAAAACACACCTTTGTGATGACTTCTCACGAAGATATGTAAGTGTTCAGCGTCAGTGTGAAGTCTCCTGAATTACCAAAGACCTCATAACTATTTCAAATAATCTTGGACCGAACAAAAATACTCAGAATAAGTTAAAGCAACCGTTAAACTTGCATTTCAAAAATTCCAAGCGACCGATGTATCCCATCAAGTCTTCTATCA
>JABVXW010000441.1:0-39999 GCA_013365375.1 Litomosoides brasiliensis | reverse complement strand
GACTCACAGGATACCATGTAAGCGGTGGATCATTCAAATACAGCGCATCCAAATAATGACATTTTTGGCGTAACAAAATGATTCTAAAATTCGTTGTTACATGGGATGTTTTCCTTATTCATACTGTTTCTTTTACAAAGTATTAGTTGAAAGAGTCCATACAAAAGAAGAGAAAAAGATTGCAAAAATATTAATGCTTTCTTACAATGACTCCCCAAAAAAAAGAACAAAGGAATAAAATGATTGCAGACAACAATTTTATGAATGGAAAATCAGACAGAATGATCGGTCAGGATTACGTTTGCTTTTGACGTAAAAAATATTGCAAGGACTATTGGAGAAAATAATTTAACAATATTTCAACTGATTAAGCTATTAAAACAAAATAAATTGGACTTTTGCTTTAAAATAATTCCATTTCACGCTATTTCACCCAGACAAAAGAATGTAATCTTAAAAGAGGTAATTTGATGCTTAGGATAGCTCAGGTTTTAATGAATGAAAAGTAAAAATTAATCACAAAATTGATACAGTTAATTGCATTTCAAATTATTTTCGCAAATTTACATTAGAATATCAAAAATATAAGCTTACCGCGAATCGCCAATGCTACCGATGAACATCTTATCGCCGTAAATAAATACAATTGCAACTGACGTATGTGAAGGAATTGAGTCGCCATAAATTGAAGAATACATCGTGTCAATCATTTCACCACTTCTCGCACTTGCTACTTCACCGGATTCCATGCAAGCATCGTTCTCTACATGGCGTTGATTAAAAGCCGGTCTTTCAGCTTCATGAAGAAATCTATTGTTGTCATTACTGTGAGCAACTTCGACAGATGTCGTTGAAGGTTGCTGAGATGTTGACGGTGCTGTCGCAGAAAAAGCTGTACCATTACAGTATGTTTCTCCACCATGTTCCGCTGTATGCTCACTCCCGTTAGTATTTGACTCAGCTACTTCCGAAATGGTTGGTAAATAGGTACCGTGAGTCGCGTATCTTCTGTTACCTAGGCCACGTCTTATTCTTGGTGACAGAGGAGGTTCTTGCCTGTAGTTGCTCTGTGCAGGAGATTCTCGCATGCAGTTGCCTTGTGAAGGAGGTCCGGAAATGTAATTAGCCTGAGAGGGTGGTAGAGGAGGTCCGTGCGTGTAGTCGCCCTGTGGAAGTGGTGAAGGGAGTCTGTACATAAAATTAGCCTGTGCAGGTGGTGGGGGAGGTCCGTACATGAAATTAGCCTGTGGAGGTGGTGGGGGAGGTCCGTGCATGTAGTCGCTCTGTGGAAGTGGTGGAAGAGGTCTGTACATGAAAACCTGTGGAGGTTGTGGAGGAGGTTCGTGCGTGTAGTCGCCCTGTGGAAGTGGTGGAGGGAGTCCGTACATGAAATTAGCTTGTTGAGATGGTGGGAGAGGTCCGTTCATGAAGTTAGACTGTGGAGGTGGTGGGGGAAGTCCGTTCAGGAAATTAGACTGTGGAGGTGGTGGGGAAGGTCCGTGCATGTAATTACCCTGTGGAGGTGGTGGAGGAGGTCCACGCATGTAGTTGCCCTGTGGAAATAGTAGAGGAGGTTCGTGTATGTAGCTGCTTTCTGGAAAAGGTCCATACGTGTAGTTGTTGCCTTGTGGAAGAGGTGGGTGCGTGTAGATTCCTTGTGGAGGTCCGTACATGTAGTTGCCTTGCGCAGGTGGTCCAAGAAAAGGGTTTTCCGCTCGATATTGACAAGGATACTGCTCACATTGTTGAGTATCGAATTGAGTCGACTGTTCAATGAAGAACTGATCAGGATACTCGCTAATTTGGCCTTGATTGGGATTATAGACAAATTGTTGATTGAGGAATTCGCATTGTTGACTGGGAATTTGATCGGAATTCTGAACACATTGCTGATCGGACAGCTGGTAAGGATACTGAACGCATTGTTGATTAAATTGGTTAGAATACTGGGCACATTCTTGATCGGCAAATTGATTGGGATATTGATCGCACTGCTGATTAAGAAGCTGATTGAAACCCTGGGCGTACGGTTCATTAAAAACTTGATCAGCGTGCTGGTTACATTGCTCATTGGAAAATTGATCAGAATTCTGGACTTGTTGTTCATTAGTGATTTGATTAAGATTCTGGACGCATTGCTCATTGGGAAGTTGATTAGTAATTTGAGCATATTGTTCGTTAGAGAGTTGGTCAAACCATTGAAGCTGTACTTCTTGCGGAATGACTGTATCAAACTCATCAGCTGGAAGATCGCTTGAATTTATTTCCTTCGTAGCAGCGTTTTTCTTGCGCCTTTCTTCGTCTTCAATCGCTGCACGATCCACTCGTTCTATGATGTCCCTGTAGAAATGGAGAAACTCCATCAGACTCAACTTCTCTCTTAACGTTTCAGTACTCGGTTTCAATGTTGCTGGTTTTCTTAGATTTGCACCACTGGTTGACACTGCACAATTTTGATTTGGAATCCTTGTAATGCCATTTTTTATATATCTGCTTTCAGAAGATTCAAGTGATCCAAGTAATCCACTTTCACGATATAGACGTGTGTTTGCAACACTCTCACTAATGTCGGCTTCATAAACCTTGCGTAGTGCATCCTCCAATAAACAATATATCTAAAACATATATAGGTAGATAAAATCTGAGCTTTTCAACAGTCATAACTTTTCTATAATTCCGTAATAAATACTCTAAACCACTTAGACTTTATAAACTGATCGTGTTCTTGTAAAGAAATATGAAATGAGTGTATTGCTTGTTTTTGCAATCACACATATTTTATTTTTGCAGTTTCTATTTATATCAAGTTTCGACTTTCGTTTGCCCCGTTACTCACTGTAAGTATAAAGCAGAAATAATTTCCTAGCGTAACTTCAATCTAGTCATTTTAATCGATGAAATCTTCCATCAAACGGTAATCAGTATTACTGAATGTACATTTCAAATTGCAATTAAATAGTAAAACTAGTTAAGTGCAAAAAAGATAGTATTGACAAACATCTCGGTCACTTGGATCGTTGTTCAATATGTGATCAGTTGTACGATCAAAAGGTAATAATTCGTCGATGATGTGATTTATTAGATTATCTGCATCTGCACCGGGAGTGTGTCGGTTTACAATACCATATAGTCGTACTTCTCTCCCCGAACGATTATCGCTAAAGTGTTTGTTACTTTTCGGGTAAACCCATAACATTCAATGATTGAATTGAAATGTTTTCGTTTGTAAAAAGGCGTGAAATTGATAGAGAACGTATGATCTAAGATTAAGCATACATCAGAAAAGACTAGCAACATCTACACTTTGTGACTATTGGTCTTTTCTCATCACTAAGTAAAAGCTAAGATTACCAAAATTCCTCAAAAAAAAAAGACGAAATTTCTATGGTGTCGAGATCACTACTACAGTTTTTGTGGAATATCAAACTAAAAAGGTCTGATCGTTCTGAAGTATTCATAGCCGTTCAATCGATAGCGATAGCTTTCTTGAATCTTTGCTTCAAGTACGTTTCCCATTCTACTCCTCCCTCCTTACTTGGAAGGTGCAGTAAATCATTTTCGGTAGTTCACAAGAAAAAGCACAAAAATGATAAATACCTGTTAAAATTTCTGTTAAAGTTTTGAAAAAAAGTAATAATTGATATTTGTTTTTTTTCACAGAAAAATTAAGAGGATTCATCTTCCCTTCGATTTATACATACAGTATTCTATTTAACAGAATAAATATACTAAATGTCAAAAAACAGAAAGAACATTGCACAGTAATTTAATCAAACTATACGGTTTAATGAAGAAAAATAGAAGGGAGAAAGAAAAAACGTAAAGAAGGTAGGAAATGTAAATCCTTTAATTTAGCTTTTTTCTTGCATTTTGAATTGCTTTATCCTACTCACACATTTACATGTAATTTTATGCAAAATTTGCATATAACGATGAGTGTATAAAATTTTCATGCAAAATACTTATGCATTTGCATTCCTCATCTATCTACCTTTTATATATTTGAAAATAAATTTGGAAATTTTCCATAAGAATACGATTCACTGTAAAAATACCACTGCACTTCAAGATCTCTTTTAGCAGAGATCTGATATACGTGTAGAAACAGAAAAAAAGTTTTTCTTTAGGGAATTTTAACTTAAGGATAAGCAGTTGTCATTTAATGATAACTTACACATATCCAAAGGTCTTATTTTGTTGTTCACATCCATTCGTAACAATTCCGCTGGGTCCAAACAATGCTTCAGCTGAGGAATATCCTTTATAACGCTTGCATATTTCGTATACTGTATCGTACCAATGCATTTTGTCCTATCGATCGTCAAAGAAATGTAGAACTGAAATAAACAATTTATTATTGATATCAGTTATTGAATTAAATCATTATTTAATACAATGGATATCGTATTATTTTCATAGTCTTAATCGTAATGCGAAAGCTCTTAGTAAAGTACAATTGAATCAACTTTTTAGACAACAATCAAATAGCTTAAGACAGTTTAAAAAAAATTAAATAAAAAAATTTATGGGTGCCTCTAAATTTTGTAACCTACTAACTTTTCCATCGGATCATGATCTGAAGAGTGATTCAAAGCTTTTGAATACAAATAATTCCAATTAATTCAATAATTCATTCAGTTATCATTTGCATTCTAATACTATCCACTCATGGAATAATTTTACTTATTTGATGCTTATTCACGGAATAATCCTATCTATTTGGGGAATAATTCCATCTATCTCACAAAATCATCTAATTATCAAAAAGAGAACTAAAAGTTTAAAGAAAAAACGTAAAATAGCGAGGGATGAGAAAAAAAAGATTACCTCCACAAAGTACAACACCGCAAACAAACACGACAAAAGTAACAATAGTCTCACTTCACCGTTCGCACAACCTTATTGCTTAAAAGTAAGATTTTTGTGAGACAAAATCAATATGCAAATATGTGATCATTTTTAGAATTCTATGTTCGTGTATTTTATACGCTTTCTATTTTTCTCTAACGTTTTAATTTGCACGTAAGTATACGGGATTACGATGAAACATAAGAATTGGGATATTTCGTGTATTTTTGCTTATAAATTATCCTTTTAATTGCTATAGTAGTAAAAGTTTTAAGTTTACTTAAAAATTCATACACATTTCAGTCTCAAACATCCGTTAGAAACTAAGTTGCGTCAATAATTCCCCATTTTTAGGCTACAAAAAAGTTCACTTAAGCTAAAAACTGAAATGTACGTAAATATGTGAAAAAATTCTTAACGTAGAAGCATCATTTCTTTTCAGAACATACTCCTACCACGTTGGTTATTAAAAGAGCTTAACAGAACAAAAGGAGAATTTAAGGATCAAGAAGATTAGATTTCTGACGCAATCCATACTGTCACTTTGGTATGAAAACGAATGCCCTCCTCCCCACCTCCGCTCACATCTCCAGTGACGAGAGACTTGATCATTCGCAACTTCTCCTCGTCTGCCACATTCTTCCTCATCCATGCTTTTCCGAGAACGCAAGGTTAGAGCCTGTGGAAGTGTACAAGAGTGGATAGAGGATGATGCCCCGTGATTTGTCTGCAGCCGGCGCTACAGTGAGGACTCACTGCGAGGCATCCTGGGTACATGACCATTCGTCCAGATATAGAACAGTTCCCAAAAATGGTCACTTTGAATTTGATTTGCCGCTAATTTCAAACACTACAAAACTAACTATTCCACTGACATCATTATCCGAGCTAATGACACCCGACAGAAGCATATGTACCTTTCTTGTGAGGCATTCTAGAAATATTTGAGCCATTCCATAAAATATAATTCAAAATAAAGCACTAGGCGGGAAATATAGCGATACTTCTGATTCAGATTTAAAATGGGTTTGCTTTCTTTCAATTCTTACACTTACTTTACCGCATCGAATACAAAGTTCCAGACACTAATTCAAAGTTGTTTGTTTGAATGCATGCATAGGTATCAATGTGTGCATGGTAGGACTGGGATGATCAAAAGTCAGGAGGGCAACAGATGAATTGTACAACTCTTTTGTCTTTTGCAAGAAGGAACAATTCGTTTTAATTTTTAAAATTTAATTTTACATTTGGTTGAAGATTGTTTAGTACGACTTATAGAATTGAAAAAATATTTTACAAAATAGGTATGAAAATTGATGAAATGCACTGATAATGCTTTCATACCAACATAAGTATTATTGCTTATAAAACAACTCAATAACATTTGAGATTGGTATTTGAATTTAATAAAAAGTTTTCAAACTTCAATGTGACTTTTTCACTTTTAAGGCAGTTGAAGCAGAAGTGGTGGTGAATGTATTAGCAGAATCTTGTGAAGTAAAACAATCGCACGAACTCAAATTTACCATTAGAATATAACAAAATAAACAAAAATCCTTATTAAACAAAACAAATGTATAGCCAATCGAATAATAAGTTTGATTTTGGTTTTTGTTGTATTAAGATAGTATCACTTATTATTCGTTTATTTTTATGCATTGGTAGTTTATTGTTTTATTGATGTTCCAGAATAATCGGCTATACATTTTAGTTTTTAACTCTATTTGTTGTGACATATTTTTCTAGTTATTTCTAATCTAGTTTTGTAAAATATTTTAGTTTTTTTTATTTTTGAGAAGGTGTTTAAAATTTGTTTGTTGAACTGGGTTAGTACCTAGGTAATCAAAATTTATTAATTCGGGAGTAAAGTATTGTTTAACACAATGTCTTTCCAAATGTAGTTGGCACTGATTGTTGCTGCTACGTACGAGAAGCTTTCGTATGGTTTTGTAAAATAAATGAGTGCTATAAACAATTTAAATTTTATAAAATTTATTGAACAATTGAACAATATTAACATCATGTTGTTCATATTGCTGTGGAATGCACCGAATTATATATTATCAACTAAAATCCGAATTTTCTCTTCATTTGCTATCACTTTAGCCTTGGTTTGAACAATAGCGCTTTTAACTTCCTTGATCTGTTCATCTAACTGGTTCAACTTTAACAACAAACTCTCCGATGATCCTTCTGCATTCGCTCTTCGTTCACGCAAATCATGCACATTTTTCATACTTTCTAAACGCCATTCTTCCATTTCTTTAAACATACTCTCCGCATCTTCCTATAAAGTATTATCAAGTAAATATGGATATAAACAAATTGCACGTAATGCAACGGATATTACTTGATACGCTTTCTATCATTCAGTTGCTGTTGCTATCACTTATTCTCGACTTCTGCTTAGAATTACAGCATCAACCAATGATATTTGATTTGAATTTAAATTACCAAGCAGATGTCACCGCCCTAAACAACAACCATTATTGACTTCATGTCAATAACTTTCTTGGCAGTAGCATATATCTACGGAGTGAGTAACAACAACCTGTGTATTGTCAAGAAAACGAGCCAAGAGATGCGTTGTTTGCGTTATTTGTTGCATAGTCTTTTGCAAATTAGCCAGCTAAAAAGAAAGAAAATGAAAAGCAAAAGAAATAAGATCAATTTGAAATCTTTGCTATCAAAATTTTTGATTCTTCATTTCATCTAAGTTAACAATGAATTAGCCTAAACAAGCATGTTATCGATAATAAGCCGAACAACTACGGAAGCAAAGAATTAAATTGAATTCCACAAAAATAGAAAACTTAACAAAGAGACTAGACAATGAAATTAATAAAGCAAAATATAAAACCTCTTGTTGCGATCTTGCTTGCTCTTTTTCATCAAATACACTGATGATGGCTGCATTGTAAGCTTCCTTGCTTATTTTATCTTCTAGCCCTTTTTTGGTCTCGAGAATTTTCCGCACTAGGCCGCCATGTTCTTCGGTAGTTAGCTGAAATTGGTTATGTACTTGAAACAGTGAAGATAATCACCTATAATGAAGTTAATTTTATTTAGACCAAGATAAACTAAAACAGGTTTTTATTAACCTATGCAATTATCCAAGAATGGAAATGAGAATTGCAGAAAATTGGATAGAAAAGTCCAAACATTGATAGACTCACTTACGATAAATGACGAATTTAATTTTTAATAATCAAAGACTTCTTCAAAAATGATGTATGTAATGAAATATTTTTAACTTGCATCAGTATCGGCAAATGTGAAAATTGATTTGATAGATACTTATACGGATCTTTTTATCGTTTACGAAGAAACATACCTCGTCAGCATTAATTTCATCAGTTTGGTCGTATGATGGCTCAATTTCTACAACAAAATATTCATCACTTTCTTTTCGTTCACCAACAATTACCCCACTTGTTTTCGCACTCTACAAGTTTAAAGAAATAATTGGTTTGTCTAAGATTCAACTACTCTATTCATTAACCGGAAATTGGATAGTTACAAGTTTTTTTTGTTTCGTTTAAAGAAAAACTTACAATATCTGGTTTTCGTTCAGTTTCTCCAACTCGTTTCTTCTTGATTTTTGGCGGAGCTGGTCGAGCCGCTGCTGTACCCAATCTACTGGCTGAAGTACGTGGTCGTCCTGACGATGTTGACGGCCTAAAAATAAGCTTTTTACGTGCCGTGGACATGACGTTTACAAACTGTAATTAGGAAAGTGAAAGAGGTGATACCGTAGCTGTTCTCTTAATGCTGGCGATATCTGCGGCTGATCAATTTCATTTGCTGTACTATCAACAGTGTTACCCTCTTCTGTCTTCATAGTTACTAGAAATATATTATAATAAAATTAAAACGTACATGTAACATAGTTTCTATAAGAAATTTTCAAAGAAACAAAGCAAATGGAATTCTACGAAATGTGATTTCGTTGTAGTACTAATGACTGGATAGCATTAATTGAATTGATTAAAAACAGACGTATATTCACTTAGTCTCTTAAAACTCAAACACTTTCATATGATCTTCATAGTTACCTTCAGTGCTGTGTTCGATTGCTACCCCTCATGAGGGACGGTGAGGTAATTAAAAAGTAATGGAATTTGAGGTAATTAAAATTATGAATTTTAAACCTGATGCTTTCTGATCAACGTGGATCACTTGTTCCACTTTCTTTGATGATGATTCTGGTGCAGTATTTTCGAAATGTTCTTCATCAATGGAATCTCGTCGTTTATTGCTATCAACCGGTTGCTTGATCGTCGTCGGTTTACTTTCGTTTTCTTTCTTTTTCTTTTCTTTACTTCTACTTAAATGTCGCTTCTCTTTTTCAACCTGGAAAATCCGTTTTTTATTTCTCTAAATTTAACATAATTTCCATAAATGTTATTATAACAGTCCAGCGAATATTATGATTTTGAAGACTTAGCTAAGTAAATTAGTCCAAATTAATGTGGCAAAGAACCATCCAGAACCTTCCTGCTTCCGTTATCATTACTTTTCCTGCCCACTCCTTTATTGTTACATTCCTTTTTGGTCTCTTCTTTCTCTTTCTTCTGCCTTTCTTCATTTGCAGTAGTCTTTATCTTGGAATCACGGAATGCCGCTGCACCAATTGCTAATTTTTGCAGCATCTAAAACATTTCAAGTGTTTCATCTGTAATTGGCAAAGTTGGAGGAGAGCAGTACTGAAATTTGTTGAAGAAATGAATTCCTTCTTTTTTTACTGATAATGATGATATAGGCTACCTGATTAGAATTTATATGCAACCATAATATATCGGATGTCAAACCTACAAACGCTCCCTAATTTATAAACAGCCTCATTACCAGATAATTTGAAATCACTATCGTACATTACCAAATTTGTCATTTCAGGTTCCTTCCCAGCAATTATTTTAGCAACTTTCACTTCTTTCAACGATCCATCATCGTTCAGTGCTTTGATCAATGTTTTCAAAAAATTCGCTTTTGCCATTTTATCTGTTATATTTGATGCATCCATTTGCTCATTAGTAAATTTATCCTGTATAACTGTACCACAATTAAATTGAGCAACTAAAATGGAATAATTATTAATTGAAGAAATGTTAAATTATTGTCACTAATCATTAGTACTGTTAAATTCAAGTAGGTGTTGAGCTGGTGACTTGTATTTAAAAAAAACAAATCATATTAGTGGTGTCAGAATGAATTTGAAGCAAATATATAAATTTTTCCAGACGATTAAAATCAGAAATCATCTGATCATGTTAAACAAAATCAAGTCTCGAAATATTTTCTTATCCTTGTTTTGATTCCTTTTAATTTGAGCAACTGATGAGCGTTGTGATTATTTGACTGATTTAAACTATTCTGCCGAATTCACTATTCTTTACGTTAGATGCAATGAAACTTCTTTACTCATATTGCAAAAGCATTACACGTGAAATGGAACCCAACATATAACATTGAGATCCGTCAAACGGTAGCTGATACTGTTGTCACGATCCACTGTTGATTAATTCCCCCTATTATTCCTTCATAATGATAAGAGAAGGCTGTCTAACTTAATATGATAAGCATAAATTTATTATTCAAAACGAACCATTAAAAACCCTGTATTTTGAATTGTGACTTTAACAACATCGTGTAAGAAACGAAATGGCGGTCGTTGTAGTAATTGATCGGTGAGAGGTGGACGTTCAATTAAACCTGCGAACAACTCTTTCGTTCTATTCGTATACATTTTAGACATTTCTGAAAGTGAGAAAATGTAGGAAAAGCAAAATCCTCAAGTTGAATTTCCGTTACTTTGAAAAAGTTTAAATTACATTGTAGCTTTGCATTTTAACAATTGCGACTTTTAAGTTTCTTTCTCGATGTCGAGATAGAAATGTTACTCACTTGTGACATTTGTTTTCAATAAAATAGGATTTAATAACACAAATTGTCAAGATCATCTAGGTTTTAGTATGTTGCGTACTTTATCTACGATGGAAATTAAGGGTAGATTTAAGCGACAACAGTTCTCCAGAGATTGACAATCGCCCTTCATTAAATGAGTGACGAATCGTTTTATCTAAGATCAAAGTAATTTCATTTTAAGTGTTACAATAAAAACATCTGATAGCAGTGAAAATGTCTGATAACAATTCATAGTAAAAGGTAGAAAAGGGTATGAAACAGAACAGAAGATAGGAGTGTAGTAAAGGGAGGAGACGAAATAATTTTTAAAGGTAGTAAGTTCAACTGATAAAGGTATCTACACATTACTATGCAACATATTCTACCCCTAAATATCTTCATTCTTAGCTTATTCCGTCGTACCTTTGCATCGAACACGTCTCTATGGTAATAAATTGAGGAAATATCTATTTTAATGTGATGGATGGATGTTTGCTTGTTCATGTTCTCATTATAATTATTGTGATTTACCTGAGTTTTGTAAATGTAGATAGGATTATTTAAGTAGAAATGCATTTAATCGTAGTAATTTAATCTAATGTTATCTTTTTTTAATTTATTGAACTCTTATCACTTTATAATAAAACCTTGCATTATCTAAGAGAATTCAATAAAATATCGGCAAAACAACCGGTTGTGCTTTGTTCGTTATTCCGAATTCTGTGTGAATTCCGGAAAATTATTGATTTTAAGAAGCCAATTACAAATTGAAGTACGTTTGAGCAGTTCTTTTAGCATGCAGAACTAACTAGCAATGTTATAGTGCACCTTTATGCTGGATAGTCATAGTCTATAATTTATCCTGGAATATTTTTTATAAATAATCAATAGAATGACATCATGTTGAAAAAGTTAGAACACAGCAAGGAATTATTAACAGAAGTAATAATAGAACGATTAGGTTGCCAAGGCAACTGTACACATTCTATATCATTTCATTATAATGCGTCATAGTCGAAATGGATACAAAACACGTGAGGCTTGAAAAATTGAAGTAGAATGAATGTTCAGTGGGACACCCTTTGTATTACTGTTTCTGATGGATTTGGCTCACTTTCTCTATGCTGAACCAACTTCTTGGAGGACATGGACAATAAGCGCCATCAAATCCAGGAATTCCGGGAGTTCCGATCTGGAAAATAGTAATAATATGAAGTGGCAATTAATATGATTACTTTCATATTAAATTAATTTAATATTACCATGGTCTGTTCTTACCTCTCCATCGGCACCGATTGATCCAGGAAGTCCTGGTAGGCCTGCAAGACCTTGCATGCCAATTAGTCCTACTTCACCAATCACTGTTATGCCTGATTCACCAGGAAATCCGATCGTTCCCGGTGGACCAGTTGGTCCAGGTGGACCCGGTCTTCCAATCGCCTGTATCCCTGGTAACCCAGCTTCACCATTTACACCCGGTGGTCCAACTGGTCCTGAAATAATACGTAGCATCATAAAGTTGAAAAATGCAAACAAAAACCACTGAATTTTATGAAATATTCTCATGTTCAATGAAGATACAAACCTTGCATTCCAGGATCACCGCGATGACCTGGAGGACCTGCCGCTCCAGCACCTACCGATTCTCCATTTATTCCATCTGGTCCTTTCGGTCCCTGTTCACCATATGCTCCAACAGCACCTGGCATACCTGGTGGACCTTGTGGACATTTAATACATTCTCCATTCTTATATTCCGTTAAAAATCCAGGAATTCCACTTAATCCGGGAATTCCAGGCAGACCATCTTCTGCAAAAGATTGATTTTAATCTTGCTAATAAATAATGTGTAAGTTGTAAGATCCTGGCTAGCAAGAATAAAAACAACCTCCATCTTCACCATCATATCCTGGAGGACCTGGTGGACCTGGTTGACATTTTGCCATACTTGCACATTCTACAAAAACAATATTTCCTTATACAGATGATTGGAATAGAATAAGGCACAAACAAACTTTAAAAATATCAGGATAAAAGGCTTATCCAGTTCTTGCATAACTTATTTTGTAGAGCACTGTTGGAATTGCAGGAAAAAAATGCAAGATTTTGATGTTGATAATCAAGAGAAATCAGAACTAAATATGATTATTCCAAATTTAATTGTCCTAGAAAATTCAGCTTTCATTTCTAATCCAAATATTCTTTGAATACAATTTTTCAAATAAAACTTACTGAAGCAAATTGACTGATTATCAATCGTTTGTTTTCGGTGACGGGAAAGACTGTCAGTATTTGATAATTGAGACTCTGAATTTATTATCAATAAATCTATCGATGTATCTTTTGTTAATTCCTGAAAAATGGATTGAGTTTACTCCAAATAATAATTCTGCCATATGGACAACTTTATTTTCGAAGTTATTAATCAAATTTCATTTTCTTAAGGGTTTGCACTGCATTGATTGTTTATACGCCTGAAATATTTTAAAGTTTTACTCATGACTTTCTGATGATAGAATTATTCCAAACCAGGTCTTAGTTTTTCACTGTTAGTTTTTAATTCAAAAAAGGTTGAAAAAGTACTACGCACTTTTTCTTAAATTATTTATTTTATTATGATGTTGTTTAAAAATTCCAGAATAACGATTACCTTGAACGTTTTTATTTCGTCTAAGGTATTAATGAATGTGTCGTTGATGTCATCATAAATAATTTTAACAAAAATTCCACATGCAAATAGAAAGCCGATGCTTACAATTGTATTGCAAATTATAACAATCAGAACTCTCCTGTCATTCATTAGTCACTTATTAGACTAATTTGATGCTGCAAATTAAATTTTAAATGAAATTTTAAAAATGTTACAATGAAATGTAGATTTGAAATGATAATTATGTGACATATGCTAATCTATCCGATTTATACGTTGAATGTTACTGTATCAAAACTCTTAAAATTAACAAGTAGTTTTGGTCTATCTAATCATATCTTTAATGAATGAAATTTAATAATTCTCTTTTTAATTTGCTAAAAGTGCGCTTATGACAGTTTGACAAGCACTCTTAATTATCGAACCGTTTGTTTTCCATAAAAACTGATGTGGGATTTTTTTTCGTGGTATTTTCTGATTTCAATAAATTATACGAAATTTGAAAAGAAATGAAAATAATTGTGAAAAGAATGAGTTGGAAGAAAAAAGGTGAGCTGTTGATCAAATGACAGGTATTTCTACCTAACAAGCAGTAATGAACAACTACAGGTTGAATGCTATGTGATCGCACTAAAGAAGTCACTTAAAAACAAAAGAAAAAAAAACAGAACAAAGAAAGGATTTGTTAAAATACTACACGAAAAGAAAAAAACAATATCAAATTTTAAGCAGTTTAATTCATCCTGTTATTCTTTGTTTATTTTTATTCATTTCCCATTTCTGGAGGGCAAGAGGGGAGCACAGAGATAATGTTTTCAACGTTTCTATTTCACGTTAAATTAATGGTTAAAAAAAATTTTGATATTAAATATATTTAATTCTCTATCGTATAATAATACTTGGAATTCGAAATATTTCGTAAAATTTTTACTTTATTATTCTTTCTGTTTTTTTTTGGATGTATGAGAGTTGTAGGATGGTAAGACAAAGTGGTTTAGTTAGTCAACAAACTGAAAAACAGTATGAGAAGAAGTTAAATGAATTCAATGCGTAATTAATTCATTGTATGTGCGAATGACTTTAGACGGCACATGTGATACGTTCGTTTGATTCACCAATTATGGTGAATCATCTAATTACTTTGTAAAACGCAATTCTCATTTATAGTACCTGCTTCTGTGAGTGTTTGAAGCTAAAAGAGCTGTTGAGTTATAGATATTCATTTAGTTGCTTATTTCATTGGTTGGTGAAAAACAAAAATTATTTAATTAAATTAATTAATTTCATTACGATTGCAAATAATTTAACATTTGGCAAGACTCATTGTTGGTTAGCTTTATTTTTGACCGCTTATTTAAATAGTAAATTGAAATAAATTCAATTTGGAAAGTAATTACAAAGAGCCTTATAAAATATCAAAATTTCTGCTATCTGTAAAATTTGTGCAGTACTGATTAATCAGATAATTTTGATGATTTTTGCAGTGAACGGTGCATTTTTCGTTTTATTTTATGAAGAAGGAGAAATTTATAAATCTTGATAATACCACCAAATTCTCAAAAACACCATTTTCAACTGATTTTATCAATTTCAAAAAATTGCTTATAAACAAGTCTTTTTCCCCCGTAGCATAACTGTTTTTCCTCTTTGGCTGCGAACAGGATTTCGCCGTGGCATGCTAAATTCTTGTTTTTACAGTGGAAATTTTGCGGTTAGAAATTTATTTAAAATGTATTAAAAATTGAAATTTTGCGTAAAACATGAAAGTCATTGTACCATTTAAGAATTGCAAAAATATTGTTTAGCTGCACTTCATAATTTCAGCATTTGAAACTTCTTAATTTAATTCTCGAAAGTAATTTTTGCAAAAAAGTCAGTTTTTTTTTTGACAATAGTTTTTACATTTCTTTTGTAACATGCAAACTTTGATCCTTCTTCTATTGCCCGTATCATCAACTGTCTGTTCTTAGCCATCCTTAGATTTCTCCTTCACTTATCAATTTATTCTAGAAGCAATTTGAATTTAATTCCACCCAACAATATTGAGAAAATTTAAGTCGAAATCAGACACTGTAGCATTTCCGTCACTCAATCGATCACTGTCTGACGCATTTTATCCAGACTTACATGCTTGAGGAAAAAATCTTAGACAAAAACATCACAAGATTACTCCAATTATTTGAAATCTTAAAAATTTAAAAAAAAAACAAACGCACAACAAATTCAGAAATTTTTGGCCGATCTGGAAATTTTGAAAAATGCGAAAAATTTACGGCGTAGTGCAATTAAACAATTACTTGCACTCATTTCTCTCTCAAATTTAATTTGCGTCCTTCCACTTTTCACAAAATTCATTCAATTTGTGAGTTCCGTTTTGCATGAGTGTATAAACTTTTGCTTTTTCAACATTTCCTTCTTTGTGCTCCCTTTTTTTCACCGGCATTTCTTCTTTATTATCCCCTCACTAATAAATTCAATTTCTCTAATCTATTCGATTGCACCCTTATTTTAGCAGTCTAATTCAAGGCTAGCTAGAAAGTACTTTTCAGATAAAACTTTAGGCTGAGTTATCAAAAGTAGAATGAGTAGAATTCCCAGATAGCAATGTGAAAGTGTCACCTACATTTTGTTAACTGAAATTACAACTTAGGAAAAAATTAATTCAGACTGTTGATTATTTTAACTAAACCAGTTTTACCATTGAAACATCTATATCTGGATTTGTACAACTACTGACTTCTACTACTTTTTGCTTTTTTTCCACTTTCTTAATTCAACTTCATTTTAAATCATTTCAAATCGTATTTTTATTCTTGAGCGATATTATGCATAATCGCTTGTTTCTGATACCATTTCACATTTTGTACTTTTTATCACCGTGAATCTAATTATTCTATCACTGGTTGTTTCATGGGTCCAACTACTGAAGTGCTGCAATAAGTTAAAGTTAAATTGATAGAAACAAACTTGGATATATGCTATTGTTTTTTTCACTGAAAAATACGCATTGGTTCTTTTTAAATGCTCTAACGTTTTTTCAACAATTCCCCAAAGCTGCCGAGTTTTCTGGTTTAGTTTTGCAAAACTTTTAAAAGTATAACAAATCAAATCTTCTGAAAATCATAAATACATATCGATCGTCGAAATTTCTCTTAGCTTATGTATATTTGATGTAAAATTACAAAATTCTATAAAAGTTAAAGAGCATAAGCTGAAGACTGACATTTTTAATTTCTTTGAAATATAGCCAGTGCAATGGCAATTGTTCCATTATGCAGAAATTTTGGTAATGTGTGTGCATAAATAAATTTTAAAGCAAACTTTCAAAAACATAAATTAAAGGTTTTTTCGTTTTATTTTATTTTGACATTTTGACAGTGCAATTTGAATTGCCTAGGAATCAAATTTAGAATGTAAACTTTTTCTTTCCATCTATTTCCGTTCAACTTTAATTTTCATTCATTGCTAAAAACTTATCCATTAGGTGAACAATACTTCACTCTTAGAAATAAAACATATTACTAAAAAAAAATTTTTTTTTATATGGCGTAATTTCTACATTTAAAGATCTAAGTCTATAGGTATGAATATATTTTCTACTAAACTTCATATGATAAATGAAACTTTGTTTCAATTCAGTTAATTTGCTAATCATCGAAACGTTCAATTAAAACATTTCAAAATTCTCTTATAAAACAACAAAATTTTATAATTTTGATGTAAGTCACTTATATCATTCAATTGATAATTTTTCCATCAACCACTTCTCATCATTATTGTTTAATAATTTAAAGGAAAAAATCAAATTTGTTCGTACGTTCAACACAAGACAGGTTCATTTCTCTCTAATCGAGAATTGCAGAAAAAAAAAGGTTGATAACGAAAAGAGATAGTAGAAGAGAAGGAGTGTGCAAGAAATCTCAAATTTAATTTTTCAAAATACCAGTTGCCACATTCCTAAGCTTACATTGTAATTTAATCATACCATTGTTCATATCAGTCAAAAACCTGATTACGTAAGCTTTTATTTGTTATCTTTCTTCCTACCATACCTTGTAACTTAAGCAGTTTATTTTAGACAAGTTTTTGTTAAATCACAATGTCATTACTTGCAATAACTAACTACCTGATTCCTTTACAATTGTTTGATATCGACATTTCTCTAGTGATTTAGTTCCTTCTTGACTTATAACGATCGCTTTTTTTTCATTTCTTCACTTCCTTTCCTTTAATTTTTGCTCACTACAAGTGTCCAGATCGAGCCTTCTATGAGATGTAATGAGCACCTATAAAGTTTTTAACTAATATGCATGGTTATTTTAGATCATCTAATGATTTCCTTCCATTGTGTAGCACCCTTCTGAAAATGGCTTGTACTTTTTTTGGTTAGCATTCATGCGACAGTGTCTTCTCAAATTGCTTAAGAATCGGAACATATTAACATACCTTTTCAATACCTGATCATTACTACTCTTAGTAAATGTGCTGTGTACCTGAAAAAAAAAGTTTTAGCAACAAATCACATTTTTGACTTGCAAAACATTAAAGAACTTGAAAACCGGCTATTTTGTGTAACGAATTTTTTTCGATATATGAATTATTGTTTTAAAAAATGTAGAAGTATGTCACCAAAAAAGAATACTACATTTATAATCATTAACTAGCTTATTAAAGGATGCGAGTTATTAAAAGTATGATACCCGAGATATCCTTGTACATTAAGTAAAGTGTATTTTCTGCGCTTTTGCTTTGAAGTTCTAAAATTTTTACAAACAAATCTAAAATTTTTACTTTTTTTAGGATTATTTTGCATATTTCTATATTTCAAATTGACAAGTTAACAACATAAATTTCGAAGTACCAAAAAACTAACGACTATATCTCAAACCGCAGCACCGCATAATTGATAGTAATGTCGATCCGTGAATGATATCACCAGAAATTCTCCTCATTATCAAACCAGCTTAAAATATGTAATCATGGAATTAAGCACCAATCCGTAATCCTATTTTTCGAATAAATAATTTAAAAAATCTAAATTCTTAGAAAATTGAAAAAAAGTTGTCAGTTGCGCAGGGAAATGATCGAATTAGCTCAAATAATGCAATCACAACCACTAAGTTTGTCATTTAAAAATTTCTCAATTTTGTAGTACATCGGACAATTTATTGTCTTTTTTTATTGCACAATTTTAGGATTGTAACATAAAAAATTAAGTTCTAAAAGCGGAATAATACACTCTTTAAGGATCATTTTCATCATTTTTTTAGAAAGGAAGAAGTTCTTTTTCCATTACAATTTATTATCAAAAAAATAATTTCTGAACATGAGCGCAAATGATGAATTTATGGCAGCAGTGAGTGAGACGACGATAGTTGCTGTATAGAACTTAACACGATCGTTAACAGATGAAATATTTAATTCAAAAATTTTTTATACATATTTATACCTAAAAAATATTGGTAAAATTTCCACTTATAAATTCCTTTATTAAATTTCAAAATTTTTCGGCAACTATAAAAATTTATTGTTGTCCTGAATACAACACAGACACACATACAAACGATAATTTGAAATTCGCTGTTCTCACAAATTTGAAGAATTCATCCTAGTAAAATTGCGGAATAAAGTTCCTTGGCATCCAAAATGTTCGAAGAATTTGATACGATCAGCCAGATGAAGAGGTGATATTGCTTCATCAATGAGGTCTACGACTAAACATCCTATTAAACGATGAAAAATTTCACTGTTCATTTGTAATACACTGTACGAAAAAGAAAAAAAAAAGCACACACACTTTTTTTTTCGTTTTTTAATGACCGCCTTTTTACAACCAATGAGTGTCATACAACCAACCTATGAATAAAAATTTCCACCTTTATTATCAATCAAAATACCGTCATCATTCCAGTTCCTTTCTCTTCTCCAGTTTTTGCAGTATCAGTAGTTGAAGTTCCCGTGAATCATTAATTCATTATTTTACTCATGCAAACTTAAAACATTTATAACCTCTAAAAGTATTTTAAGAATGTTTAGCTTAAAAATACTCATTTATTTAATGGAGGAAATGAATTAAAACAAAGCTAAAACAAGGTTCTTTCACGGAAAGGATCCATGAAATAAACATTATATCCGACATGCAACTATACCATTAACAGATGATGGAAAATATTAATAACAAAGAAGAGCACTTCAACAACCTTCTACCTCATTTTTTGCAATTTTAATACTAAAATTAAGTACAGTAATAACTGTAATGTATCGCTGATGAATTGTTGAAATATTAACAAAGTATCAGACGAAGCATATGAAATAGAACTGAAGAAAAAACATGTCACTCTGTACAAAACTCTGAAAAAAAAAGAAAATATAATTGAACTGAAGAAGACATAGCAATTCAGCGACAGGACATCTCATTCCAGGATAATTCAAAATTGGGTATACGGTAGAAGAACAGATTGCGATCACAAATGCAACAATTTATTTTGAAAGGAACTTCCGAACAGTTGAATGTGAAATTTAAATTAGTTACATTCTTGAGCAATCAATTTATAATAGCCAAATAAAATAGCATACTTGACCATTTAACCAGAAATGTTTTTTTCAATCATTCATTTAACCTCAATGCAATTACTACTAAAGTAAATCAATTCTGATGCATACAAATGAATGCATTGAAGAAATTGATTTGAAATTCTTGATGTGTTCATTTGATATCGTGCTGATCTATGTTGAATTTAGGTGAGTAATGAATAAGGTATGAGTAAAAGTGTAAATGTTTCTGAATTCTGCTTATACCCATCTCATATTTTCCCGCTACATAACAGAATTCAAATTTTACATCCCAGCCAAAGTGAATTTATTGTTACAATTAGGGCTGTACAACTATTAGCAACACCTCATCTCCAATGAAAAATATTTCTTACCACAACGACTGACTGCTATCAATTGCAATACCTTCGACAATGACGTAGCTCAATTTGAGTGACACGTGAAAAAGGTTTTGTTCGTGTACATTGGGTGTACAATATCCTTGCGTACTTGTACATGCATATGTATGTATGCATATATATGCATATATATATGTGTGTAGGAAGGAAACAACCAGTTAAAATAAAATGGAGACATCTTTGCTGAAGAAACTTTTTGTAGCGATAGAGAACGTCTTGTAAGGAAATGATGATGACAATTGCAAAGCCAGTGGGTGTCACAATTGACGGGAGTGTGTAGGATATGCCTGCAGGAGATTACGGCGTATGCTTTGCATCCACGGTATTCATCTCACCTGCACTGCCTTGTATTTCTCATCATTTTTCTTTTGGTCTTTGCAATTGCCGTTGAACAATCAGTCGGTGGACTGTGAAGAATGCAAAGAAGTAAGAAGTACTGATCGAATCAGGGCGTGCTCCTTGATTGAGAAACGAGTTCCAGAGTGCAGTAGAGCTCACCCGTATATAAGGGAGTACGAGGACCACAACAGCAAATACTATCGAAGCCTACAACTCCTGTTGCCAGAAGAGAAAAGAGGAGAGAAGGATACAAGGACGACGATTTGGGGATATGGATCTGGAAAGTCGAATCAAGGCATATCGTTTCGTGGCCTATTCGGCGGTGACGTTCTCCGTCGTTGGTGTACTATCTGTTTGTGTGACCTTACCTATGGTTTACAACTATGTTCATCATGTACGCCGACAAATGCACAACGAAATAACTTTTTGCAGGGTAAACGCTTTTATTGCTCCCATCTTGTCTGGAATGTGACCTTAACTACTGCGAACCTAAGATAATAGCTGTATGATAAAATTAAACCCTTTAAAATTCCTTTCATTTCTTCATTTATCCTCTTCATCTGTCCATTTTTGTGCTTTCAATATTTTATTTAAATACGCTTATCATTAAGAGTATTTAATAATTGAACAATACGAAAGAAACAATTGAAGAACTACTGTTTTGCTTATATTAGTGGATAATTTAGGAAATCAGTAGAGTATTTCTTTTTTTTGTTAGAAAAAATCTGTGGAAAGCTATTTCCCTGATAAAATGAAACAGGGGGACTCTATTAGGTGAATGTTTGCTCTGAACTACTAGTAGACTATCAAGTGATATAGTCTAATACTTTTCTCGAAAAGTAATTGTATCAGAATGGAATCATATCGGAAGATTCAGGTTCGCATACAAAATAACTGAATGTTTTGTTCGGTTTTCCGAGGTACGGGAAAAAGTGACACAACTTATGAGAAATATATCCGCCGTTAGAACAAATTTTGCATGAACGAATCGAGTTCCTTCTTTTTCGGAGACAATTCGCACTCGCCATTTCGTCCGCTGAATTTATCAGCTTTGTTTGTAACTTGTTTGTGAAACGGAAAATTTATTAGATTGATGTGCAACGGACACATTTTTGCTCCCATAGCATATACATTTTTCTTTTCCTGTCTGTACTCACTAGATTGCTTCACTTTTTCGACCTTGAATGACAGGAAAGGGCTAGAAATGTGTCAGTGTTACGTTTACAATTGGATAATTCTTACAACATGAAAAAGAAATTTTGCAGTTCAGATGCTCCTTTTCCTCGTTTAAACAAATAAAAGCTCAATTCCCTTCCTTTCATGTTCAGTGAGAAAATTTTCAGGGATCAGCAAAAGACATCTGGGCAGAAGTACATGAACTAAAGAATATTCCTACTGCAAAGAATCGTACAGCTCGTCAAGCTGGTTACGGAGGTGGTGATGTCGGTGTTAGCGGTGGTCAAGCAGCGCATGGAATAGTAGGAGGAGGAGGTGCTTGCGATGCATGTTGCTTACCAGGAGCAGCGGGACCACCAGGTCCACCCGGCAAGCCAGGTAAGCCAGGCAAGCCTGGAGCTCCCGGCTTACCCGGCAGTCCTGGTAGACCACCGAACCAACTCTGTGAACCGGTTACACCACCACCATGCAAGCCCTGTCCACCAGGACCGCCCGGACCACCTGGGCCTCCTGGACCACCTGGAGATTCTGGTGAACCAGGGGCACCAGGTCAAGCCGGAGCAGATGCACCACCAGGTGAACCAGGACCAAAAGGACCACCAGGGCCAGTTGGAGATTCCGGACCACCAGGACCACCAGGCGACCCCGGAGCACCTGCACCAAGTGAACCTCTTATTCCCGGAGAACCTGGACCTCCCGGTTAGTTTTTTTTCGTTTTTCATTTTCGTGTGCCATCAGAATGTAGTACAAACATGCATTTTAGCCAAAATATTTGTATATACCTATTCTAATCTGCATATACCAGAGAATATACCTCAAATGTTCATTTTAAGAAAGTAATTTCAATAAATGATGCTTCAGGAGAACCAGGACCACAAGGACCACCCGGACCACCAGGCCGACCAGGCAACGATGGTGCACCAGGTGCACCTGGTCCTAAAGGACCACCAGGACCCGATGGTCAACCAGGAGCAGATGGCGCACCAGGACAACCGGGACCTCCAGGACCACCAGGAACCCAGGGCGAAAAAGGAATCTGTCCGAAGTATTGTGCCATTGATGGTGGTGTATTTTTCGAAGACGGTACTCGTCGTTAAGTGGACTTTTGTATCACTTGGAAGTCTATCCCTAAACCGGACTGCCATTTTACCAGTTTTTCACTTAGCCATATCAACAACCAAATAAATTTTCCACGTTACGTCTCATGTTTGCAGTATATGCGGATAGGATAAGAACCACAAGTGTATTAAACGGCAGTGTGCATGAATTATCGACTAAAGAATCGCCTAGTTAGGCAACACATTTGAAAGATTATTGATGAAATATTTCAATTGTGAATCGACAAAACTAACCCACCATTTAGAGTGTGTTTTAAAATTGACAATACAATTCTGAAACACATCTCTTCTCCCCATAATTTAAGATATGAAGCATGAAGCCATCATATACTTCATCACTGTCAAAATTATTATAATTGCAAAATCAGTGTGCTATTGAAAATCAATGAAAATATAAATACGCGAAGATCTATTTGAATGCATGTTAAAAGGTTCACTCCATTGGCTAAGTGATGGAAAAAGAACGATGCGAAGACTTTTTAGATACGGTTAATTCGTTTTGGTTATCACAGCTCCGTATTTCCGACTATTCAATAATGATGTCTATGAACCATTAAATAAACTCATTACAGTGTTGCTTTTAAGGAAAGAAATGCACTTCCGCTAGCCCTGGAATCATTTCTATATCTTTTAGAAAGTTTAATTATGTTCTTGGTCTCGTCCCATTCTAATAAATATGATTGCAACAACATTCAATTTCTAATCCTTTAAACCACAACTCACAACATACCCCCAAGGACACAATCATGAAAAATTATCTGCAAAGCCCTACGAGCAGACAATTGTCATATGTGGAAAGCGAATATAATCAATGAAAACCTGGTAGTCAGACTAAGACAAATAATAATGTAATGACAATTTTCTAAAGCAGAATATTGAAGCAATGTCACACCATACCAAGTTTAAACAAATTTTTGGGATATCCTTAGTACATGTGAAGAATTGCAGAAGCACGGCAACAATTTGCAATCAACGAAGGACACAAAATCCTTCCCTTATCTATGTGGGATTATCAGTTACATTAAAAGCACCATCTCGTGCAATACCACATCTCCCCGAAGAATAAAAATTACAGCCATAAGCAATCAATAAGATTTAAGATCGTAGCTATTATGTTAAATCAAACGAAGCATCATAAGAGTTACTCTTTTAATAGGCTCGTGACAAAAATCATTGGTACTGGTACTGGAAACCACCTTATTCTGATGATCTTGACACTGTCCTTGGGAGATAATATTTCTGTATTGGATCAAATCCTGCTATCATTATGCAATACATGATAAATAATAACGGTAAGAATTGCACATGTCCGCCCGATATAATGATGGATGAATTTCCTTCAGATTTTTAGACACCAAAGTCACGACGACTGACAGTGAATTTGGTGTGTTCAGGCCAACAGACACTGCAATTCACACGAAACAAAATATAATGAAATACATAGGAAAAGCAGCTATAAAATAAACGGCCAGATATGTAAGGACAGACCATCAATACTTCGTAAATTAAAACATTCACAATCTCCTAAATATAAAAACAGTTATGAAATGAAAATGGACATGATAACGGCTTGCACAATAAAAACAGGGAGGGCAACAGCTTAGATGACCATTAGAAGCCACAGTGAAAAGAAAGTATCTTTGAGCAGTTATAGACGAAAATGAAAAAGAACGTGTGGCAAGCAAATAAAAATTCAAATTTTCGTTTTGTACTAACAATAATCCACAATATAACTAATTTCTGGATTACTACAAAATAAGCAGATAGCATCATCGAAAGTAACCAATATCTACCAAACGTACACGGGATATTAGCCTACATCAATAATTACATAATTATCTTTTTAGAGGCCAACAAGGATAATTTCCTTTCACATGGATACAACCCGGTAATAAATGCCCATTTCACAAATAAATCGATGATATCTTCTTATAAATGGAATCCTATCGTTAAGCAACGAATTTTGAATCTGTCAGAAAATTCCAAAAAAGATGTTTCTGAATTTAATCTAGCAATAATGTCAATGGGAAACACAATAGAAACAACAAACACCCATATGGCCTACAAATGATGAGCACAATCAGAAAAAAGAAAATTTTACACAAACAGCACAAAAATTTTTTATTGACCGCATAGCGCTTTCTTTTCCGAATGCTCTGCCAGTCACTGCAGATACAAAAATAAAATAAAATGAATTTTTTTAATGCCTCAGAACGGCGCTATAAATATTATTAATCGATGTAAATAATATAACTCAACAGTAACTGTATTTAATTATAACTGCAAGACACATTTCTTGATTACAAAACCGGGTGCAGTTTTATGTATTACAAAATAACCCAGTAACGGAATAAATATGACTCATTCAGCTAGAGAACGAAGTAACTAAATGGATTTAGGTAAAACTGTGAATGGGATCATTGGGACCTGGTATCTGGCTTAGAACACGATCGAGCTTTTGCAAGGGTATCGCTAAATGAATTTCCACCCAGCAGGGCGTTGACGTTATCGTCTGTCGCTTGTATTGCTCACCCCAACCTTTCACAAAGCTTATTCGCATATGGCACATTCTCTGGAAAAAGAGGTAAAAAAAACAATGTGTAGAGTGATGATTTGCAAATAACATTTCATCCATCACGAATAATAAAACCAATTACTATAGCTTTTATTTCGAAATACTTAAATAATTTAAAAAATGAACACTAACAATCTGTCTTGTTTTCATACTTACACTAACAATAGTTTTAACTATAAAAAGAAGCAAACCTGCAAGGAATAGACAGCGTTGAAACCTTGGCTCGTTGACTGAGCTAACAAAGTTTCAAATGACTCGTTGTCAAAAACCTGCATAATATGTCCTGCAACTTATTACATAAGTATGACGACCATGTATTAAGTAAGAAAATACTGTAGAAGAATTGAAGAACAACGAGATATTCGATTATTAATGATCAAATAATCTACCACAAACTCCTCGAATGATTACATCAGGAGCTCCAAATCACTTTTTATTAAATAACATGAAAGTTCCATTCTTACCTGACGGAAGTCTGTAAACGGTAGCCGGATGATCATGGGATTTTACAGCGTGTATGGGACTTTGGATGAACACTGGTGCTTCACTAAGACATTCCGCGTAAACGTCCTCATCCTGACGAAAAATCCTAACACCACGTCCTGAAATAATAAATATTCTTTTCAAGTTTTAAAATCAACTATAAATAGCTTCTTACGTTTGAAAATGAGAGTCAAAGGAAAGAACTAAATTTTTACCAATCTGACGTCTAGCATTCACAATTCCAGGATTTCTATTAACGTTTGCCAAAGCTCCCAAACAGAATCTTTCTGCTTCGGATGGTGCACAAAAACCGTCAACAATGACATGAGAAGTACCACCCTTGAAGGGCTCGCCGATCTAAATTTAATTTTTATGTTCGCTTTTCAAGGATTGAAGACTCTGTAAATGTGAAAATCGATAGCCCTAATCATAAAAGTTTCATTTGCAATAAGAAACTTTCCGCTTAAAATGAGTAAAAGCAATGGCATAAAACGAACTCGTTGATTAAGTTCATAGTAATAAGCATGACACCATGCTTCCGGGACTGGTGCCACAGGTGGACAGTCTTTCACATTGACTGCAACATCCGACGGCTGCAATTGCATAATTTCAATTGTTTAGGAGTAATCCTTTAGAAAGTATGAACAAATACCGAGCTGATAAACAACATATACAAACAAAGTACACTCTTACCTTGGGTCGAATATGAGGTTGTATTCGTGGTCTCTGACTTCTCATGTACAATATCTGAGCAAGTGAATCTTGACTGTTACCGGATGTAGAAGCATTATGAGGTTGCATTGAATAATTTGAATCTAAACAGATTTGTACGAAAGACGCCCATTAAGTATACTGCATTCGGTAACAATTTAAAGAATTTCCTCTTAGCAGATGGACAGCATAAGCTGTTAGAAGGGTTTCAATATGTGTCTATGTACGTTCATTCATGTACATTATGTCTTATAGCAGAAATGTTATTGCTTCCACATAAGCGGCACTGAATGAGTGACGATCTTAGTAACCTAAGTGAAAGAAGTACAACATCAATCTAATATTTGAAGGCAATACACCATACGTCTATTTATTGATGCTGTTTGTTGTGTGGTATATGAGATACAATTTCCTTGCTCAGTTGGCAAACGCGATACCGTTGACGTACACGCTGAACGGCGAACATCTCTTTCTTGCTGCTGCAACTGACAATAAAGTATTAAAAAGGTCACAAGTAATAAAGTTCGATGGACAGACAACAAATGCTACAAAAATCTTACATCTTGCATAAATGCACTAAATTCGTGCAGTGTCTGACCAGGACACTCAGATGTAGTATTGGCAGTGCAGTTCAGTAGCTGGTCGTTGGTACCAAAATAATATACCGAATCCATTGTTCCAGATTCAACTTTCGTCTGGGCATTGGCAGTTGTTTCATCTGGAAATATTACTAATATTTTTCAGTACTTCACAACAAAAAAAATTCGTCTGCTCGTCTTAAAATTCTCATGAAAAACTAATTTGATTCTTTATATACGTAATATACAAAACAGCACATATTTACCCATTTGTTCTTGATAATCCATTGGAGTAGACGATGACAGCTGTCCAGAATCTCCTACTTCGACTGTAGTAAGTAGATGCCAAGTCTGTTGAGTTGGAATTGTCTTATTCGGATAGCAGTTGGATGAGGACGACGGTGTACCACACATCCTTTCATGCAAATATGACTTTGTTTCGTTGTTACCACAAGTCAGCAAATCCATTCAAATTCCAAGTTCTTAAATAATTGCTTATTTGTTTCTTTTTCTACATAATACGAGAAAGAACAGTCGTTCCCTTTCAAGCGAAAATTTGATTCAAAAAGGAGGTGCAATACATATCCTAATGGATTCATTAATTACGATCCTAAAAATCATTGTCAGCTATAAACGATTCGCCGATTTTAGGTTATGATAAGGGAAAAGTCAATGTAGCAGCCACCATTTATAAGCCCTATTAATTTTGTTATTCATACTTTCTTGACGAAGTGTTGACACAAATCTCTACTTTGAAAGTTGCCAATTCATAATTCAAGGTGTATTTAAATAAAAAACCGACTTGGTTTTTCATGACAAGCATATTCCTAAATCTTTTTCTCCTCCGCCTCCCTCTTCTCTCCTCTTCCGACTTTGAAGTCCTCGAAAATCAGAAATAAAACCAAAAATTCCCGAGTGGATAATGATGGAGTCACGAGCGTAATAAAGGAACACATAGATATAAAATATGTGCGACCAGTTTCAACAGACCATATTTTTTTAAGGATGGGAAGGGTATTGTAGGCGTGAGAGCAGTCATACATTTGCGGGGAACAATGTAAATGAGATGAGCGAAAAGCCACCAACTACTGTTATATGAGTCTATATGGTTGTGAGGAGAAAGTTGTGTGCACAAGGAAATGATGACGATGCCCGCAAACCATATACACACATCCACCATCCAAACCTACACAGCTAATTCTCTCCACCTTTTTCCTTCACCCGCTTACGGAGATATACCTACCCCGAAACCAGCGGAATTTTATGAAATCTGATAAACAAACCAAAAATTGAAAATAACGTGCATTTAACACAGGAAAATTACATTTCCTGTATTAAACACAGCAAATGTCTGCATGTATAATGATTCTGATAATAGTCTGATAACAGTCTGTGGCAATCGATTAAACGAAAAGATTCACTTGTCACTTTTAAGGGTACCGTAATTATAGGGGTGTTGTAATCGCAGAAGGAAAAAGCATGAATGTTCAAAAAAATTTACATGAAAACATGCGTAAACTGGAAAGCACAGGAGCATTACACAAGTGATTACAAAATAGCGCATGGTGACTCATCATTCAAATATTACCATCACTCATCTATAAAATTAAAACGATTTCAACCACTTGGCCTTACAGTTCTCCGAGCCCACACAGTGAGAACTACTGCATAATAGATTCTTGATGAGCAATGAGATGAATGTCTCATTTGCTCCAGTAGTATAATAACTGTACCAATCACAGAAAAATGAATTTCCATTTACGCTAAATAATTTAAACAAACTACAAAAATCAAAGATTACTTCAATTAATCCAATAAAACTTGTAGTTGATTAAATGGGAATTATTATAACAAAACTGTGCATAGTCTGTCCTACACATTAGTAAAACAGTATTCATGTTCAACTTCAAAATGCAAATCCTTTGTTCGCACTAGAAACTACAATCTAATAAAGTTCTGCAAAGCTTCATTACGATAATCTAATGCCACCAATAAAACTTTAACACTTAATAATTGGAGAGTTACAATTTCCAATTAATTGAGAACTAAATGACAGTTGGGAAGGACAAGACCAGGTTACATGCAAATAATGAACTGTTTAATTAAATTAATTAACTTAATTAAAACTGTTTAGTTGTTTAATTTCGGTGTGTACAACTGATTCCTATACCCTGAAAGGACAAGAAACAATAAAATTAAAATAATCATTACGAAAGTATAATGATAGAAACATACCTTCGATTGCAGAACACACAGCGCTAATTGTAGAATTACGACCTCTTCTTGATTATGATTACAGAAAACTCTGCAAATCAGGAGATACAAAAAGCAAAAGGTTACACAAATTAAAGAATCAAGACAACAAAATTCTGCATGAAATCAATATCTAATATAGTAAGTACTGCAACGATAACTTTAATGATGGGAAAATAAAACGGCCTAATTGAAACATGCTTACAAATCAATCTCTGATGAATTATAATCTATCAATGTTGAATGTATTGTAAAAACTGGACAGAATAAGGCCGGAAGATGCTTGCACTTCATTGTCGTTTTATGGACATGATGTGTGTTGTATCATAAAGGAAAAAGGCAATGCCACAAACCCACCTACTAAAGCAGTGTAAAACAGCAGCTTGACGACCGACAAGGATTCTGGCAGTAAATTCTACTTATACTAGCATTACGTCGAAACTATATGTTATTGCAAAAATCACAGAATGGGTCAAATTACAAAACTGCTTAAAAGTAAATAAGTGGAATTACTTTTAAAAACAGCTGTATCTGAGACTATAAGAGAGCGTAATCAGAATTTTTTAAAAGCTTTTTTTAAATTTAAACGCTTTGCTATTTAATAGCAGTAAATTTTTCTTAAAAGAATGTGGAGATGCTTGGGTTGGGGCATCTGTAGCATGATAATCGCTGTATGACTGCAAATGATAAAATCTCAACTTACCATCAACGTGGAGAAAACTTGACGTTGCAATTCGATCTTTCAGATAGGAACATATTAACTGCAAGATTTTAGCACTTTGTTCAATTCACACCTGAAATGCATAAAAAGGAGCATAAAAAGTCAGCTAATGGATTTGAAAGTGTTTATCATCATCGAGGTTTGTTGTAATTATATTCTCTGCATTCTTAGTTCATTGGACGTTATTTTCTTTAGTCTAGCCCAAATGACAAACCAGCTTTGATTTTTCCTCAGATCGGGTTAGTGAAAATAATTTACTATAGCCCACAGTCCTCTTCATCCTTTCTTGTTATACACTTCTTGTCAGTGATAGGCTGATGAAATATTGGAGTCATGAGGAGGAACCTGTAACAACTGTACGCATTTACGTCATCACTTTTTTGATCGAGTACAAATGGCAAAGGTAGGTGTAAAGCACGTGTTAATGTGCATAGCGCATGCAAAGAGCTCTCTGCGCACATCCGTCCGTGTACCTACCGCTCAAAAACAGATGAAGACTACGAACGTAATCAATTAATAAGAGGACAATAAAATTCACATCTGACTGGTGTAATCAACGAAGATTTCGGTAAGTTTATTCTTCCACGATAAGCACAAGCACTTCCTGACGATTACGATTGACCGAAGAGATATGACGTAAACGTGAGACAACGACTACGTGCCGTAAGGGTGAGTGTTGGTGACAAAATGACCCGGAGAGAAAAAAAGAAAGTAAAGAAGATGGACATCACGCGGCTTCATGCTTGCGAAAAAAAGACACGAGGAAGAGTTGAGACAGCGTATGATACAGGGAGATGCGGGGGAGCTATACATTCATTGCCTGTATGTTTACATATCTGTGAGTGTGTGTCAGAGATGGAAAAGAGCCAAAACAGTTGGGTAGTAGCCAGTAATGTTTTAAGAATCTTTGAAAACGAGAACAGCTTAATTATTGCTTGGACTGTTATTGACTGGTTTGCAGTAACGTGACCGAGACGGAGAACCGGAAGAGTGTTCTTGGACGTGAATTACTTTAAAGACATTACGTTTCAATTACAGATGCATCACAGATACAGGATTTTATTACCCATTCATTGCCACCATAGGATTTCTTGAACTTGTAAGAGCAACAAGATAGCACCCTACTCACGACATTCAGCAGAGTTTCACTTTCACTAACTCAGTCATCTAATTATACCTTTATCGTAGGAACTGTACTTTTACTGCACGTACCAACCACTTATAGAACTGAACCACTTCCATAGACCAAATGAAGTGATATTAGATCGCGTAATTGATCTTAATTTAAAAGGATATATTAAATGTACTTCATGATAATGGTTTTTAAGTTTCCCAAGATATTCTTCTGCCTACCGAAAGGGAAGATATTTTGTTACCAACCTTGAGATAGATGTACATAACAGTCATTGGTGATATTCTTGGAAGCGACCTCTTCCATCACTTTTCATCTTTTACACCTTTGCAATATGATGTATAATATATTTAAAAATTATATGCAATGAGATTTATTTCACTGCCGAATATGAATATTAAAAAACATCATACGTGAAATTAAAATTTACCATGTTGTATCATATCATTCGATTGTTGGAATAACAATCTAAGTAGCTTGCTTAGCGGTATATTTGTTTTGCTACACCATCAGCTAGTACAAACAAACGAAAAAGAGCTGTGAGATTGGTGACTGTCTTTTCTCAACATCAGTAACACTTACTTAAACTTCATGAAGTATACCTCTTTTCGGGCAGCTTGTTGATTGTGCTATCGGAAGAAAGTTTTTTATTTTTGATTAAAGCTATAAAATACGGCCAATATGAATCAGTTGGTTGAGGTGATTAGGAACAAAGATTAGAGAAATCCTCGGAATCTACGTACGCTTTTATCAGATCGTGACTATAACGCTTCTAGCCTTTCACTTCTACATTATAATTTATAGTTACAGGCAGAAATTTTGTGGTTTTTTATTCTTCTTGTTTTCTCTTATTCTTTCCATGCGACAAGTTTTTGTGGAAGCTATCATTTCCAGACGTCTCTTTTTTATTCATCTGTTTCAACTGCTATTTGTAATTTTCAATTTTAAGCTAAGCGCATGAAATGCAAACTCCTCGTATTCAATGCTGGAAGTGACATTGTCCGCATAATGAACCACTTTTTTTGTAACTTATATTGATCCTTGATCGTGGAATGAAAGAATTGGGCAATACTTATATCTTGCAGGTGTAACAACGACCTGTAATCGTTTGTACAAGCTGTTTACAGAGAGACTGTCCTCTTATTACTCACTTTTCCTACCTTCCTTAACCACTGTACCTCAAATCCCCTTCCATCACTTATTCACATCTGTTGTTCATTTTTCCAAATATCAATTTTTTTTAAGGCGTTTAATTTTCCTATAACTTATTTCAATATGGCTACTGCTTCTCGTCCTAAACGATCCTCCTTTTCGGTACCTTCGAATTTTTCTCCAGGAATTCATTTTAGCCTGCTTTAACAATACTTTACCACTGTCATATCTTTGACAATAATATGTCCACGACAGGTCATGGAAAAATATTTCGTGCCAATTTTTTTTTCGTAGGAAGGATTGTGGGTAATTTCTAATGGAAACTTGTATTTGATTGCTTGTCCGGTAAATAATTGAAGTAAAATTTAATTTTGGCTACTGGATGAAGACTTGAATCGTAATCTTTTGATGAACTAACTATCTAACTGTCTTAAATATTCATTAATTAAGACTGAATTAATTGCGTTAAAGTTTCGTTTTTGTTTGTGACGATGAGAAAACAGAAAAAATTCATCACTTAAATGTTTCAGTAGTCAGTTTAATAAATCAACAATAATACTGTGTGATAATATGTCCATTTTCAGTTTTTGTTCAAATGATATGTATTTTAAGATTAGATATTAGCCTCATCTAAATACCATATAAGGGGCTAGCGGTCAGATTTAAGAATATAAATTGATAAATGATAAGGCAATTAATCTTTGTTACTTGTGCAACTCTTCTTCCAATATGCCAAATATGTATGTGTACGGACAGGAAATTAATTAAAAATTACATGAAAGAGTTGTGCAATCGAGCAGAAAGAAGACTATCATCTTATCTGATAGAAATGGTAGACTTTGGATTTTATTTTGTTGCATTTTCTTTTTTTTATCATTCATAAGTAACATTGCCAGAAGGCTTAATACAAATTGTTTTTCGATATTAAAAAAACAATTTTTAAATTTTTGGACGTGAATTTGCTTTTTGAAATTCAAAATTAACTTTGAAACAATCGATAACATAATTCGTTTAGTCAGATTTTTTTTCTTCTTCTTTTTAGATCAAAATTTTGAACACATTGATTGTTGAAGAAATAAAAATTGATTAACTTGCGGTGGAACAAATTTAATTAGCCGCAACAAAGTTAGATTAAATGGAAGAGTTTAAGACTAGTTTTCTTGTACGTCTAAAACCTTTTCCAATTGTATATATCATGGAAATGTGAAAAAGTATTGTATTAGATTATCGGATATTCTTCTTCAATTCATTTTCATTAGCAATTCTACCATTCATTTGATTCGTCAATTGTTTATTCAATGAATATTTTTCTTTTTGAAATTTAATCCACTTTTTCAATCAAATTTAATCGAAAATCCATTTTTTTAAAATTCAACTCAAAGAATATTTTATAATTTATAGGTTACTGCACACTTATTTTTTTATTTGTGCAATTCGTAATCAAAAAAAAAAATAGAAAGATAAGACGATAAGCGTCGTCATCTATGTATCAGTGACTAACGAGAAGTACATCCGCTTCTATCAGGCAAATTCGATCACACCTTAGAGTACAATATGGTAATAAATGTCTACCACACTAATGTTATGTTAATCATCTCTAATATATCATTGTTAGCTTAAATCATACTAATCAAGTAAGCATGGCAAAAAGAGTCATCAGACATTTGTTTCAAGAACTAGTCGTTTAGGAAAATTGAATTTTTTGTTTTCTTCATAACCATTACCACTGACCAATAGCTTCAGTTTATTTGGTTTGCTTTCGATTAACTGATGCTTCTTCTCCTATTTTACACTTCGTTACTAATCAATAAATTTTAATTTTTCAATGCTAATGATATTATTTATTAGTTTGCTAAACGTTAATGCAACCTTTGTGGTTACACTGTTATATAAGACGAATTCATTTAAATTTAAAAATACGACATAAATCTATCGCTCTACAATATCGCAATTTTTCACTTTATAATTACTTCCACTACATGGAACGCTTTGCTGATTGCTATTATTTAACGATAAAGAACTTCTTGTCTTTTTTTAAAGTTGAAACTTTGAAATAATTCATCTTTTAGGTGAAATCCATCTTGTATGAATTAAACGCTACCTTGACGCAATGTAATTGAGGTAACATTTCATAATGGAAATTATGCTATTTAAGGCGAAGCTGAATCAATCATTAGCAGGGATAGGTCCACCTGTTTCAGTTCTTAAAAACTATGATATGATTTTTGCATTTTCTAATTTTAATTTGAAATCCAGTACCACTTTTTACCACTCTTAAACGAAAAAATTTAGAAGGCCCAGATTGGTGGGGTATGAGTTGATTATTATATAAGAGAATAAAAAATTAAGCCATCCAATTTAATCAGTTTAAATCGATTATATAATTGGTGCAGATATTTTAACTCAAAATTCTTCCGTCTCTTTTTTTTTTATTAATCAACTACATTAGTTTCAGTTGTCCTGAAAGAAAGTTGATGAAATTATTGGAAAAGCAAACATTCGAAATTTTATAATACAACTAATGTTGCAAATGCCTAACTAACAAAAAAGAATTTGAAGGAATTTGCAAAATTATTATTCGAAAAAAAGTTGAAAGCATAATTAGTTCTAGGAATTAAAGGTAGATAGATGTTTGATCGATAAATTTGAAAATTATTATACTATCAACACATCTTGAAGCATTCCTAATTATTCAAAAATTAAAGGAAAATATTTTACAGTTCTGGAAAAATTGTTACTATTGTTTTTTTCTTTTGTTTTTTGAACTAGACAGTGGAATTCCTGACAACGTGCATTGCCTTGCCACGTAGGCATGTCTAAGTGCAGGCGCAAAATGTTTCAACTGAGTGTTAATGCATATTCATGATGATAATACATCCGATGTTGAAAGTCCTGCTGCATCACTACGTTTTATTTTCACAGGCTCATACTTACTCCGATTCTAAAAGGCCTATAACTGCTGGTAGCTATCTGGAACTAAATTCATCGATGGATGCTAATTAAGTTTGCTAAAATATTAAAATCATTAACTCATTTCCGTACTGTGTAAAAGTTGATTGAATATATTTTCTACTACCTAATATTATTATTACTAATACTATTATTACCTAATAGTATTTTCGCTATTTGTTTTTTTCAAAAAAAAAAACAGGAAATATTGGAAGTATTGATTTAGAATAAAGATTAGAAGATGAACTTACACCTGATTCACCTTTATGTAACATTTATTCAAAGATTTCATATGATGGAAGATTTTGAAATATTAAAAGGTCAGAGTACCCAGCTGAAGCTTCAAGACAGTTGAACACAACTGATGAGAGATGATGAAAGATAAGCATGAAGGTAGCCAATAATCAAACTAATTGGCGGAATAATTAAACAATTAAGAAACTGAAGCAGCTTCTAGACACAATATGCCTATGAAAATGCTTCAAGTATTCTACTAACAGTTTCCTAAAATACAATAAACGAAGCAAAATGCAATTTATCAACTTTTCAACTATTTTAACATTGACAAGCGCTCTTAGCTACTTATAAAAATTTCAAACGAACGACTCAAGTAAACCCAATGGGTATTTTATTGCAGAAAGTTCTTAATTGTTTCGCTGCAAAATTCATTCTTCAAATTCTATCCATTTATTTTCTTTGTTCAAATTTTGATTCTTTTATAGCTAAAACGAACTTTGAACGAAACGCTTATATGAAATATTCACTATCGAACGTTATCATTCTAGAAGTTAATTAATTCAACTGCTTCGAAAGATTGCTTGTCGTTTATATGAATATCAGCTCAGGTAGCTGTTGCACAGGCTTCACTTAATAAAGAAAATTTCAACTATGTTCGTTTATTTCTAATTGAATTCAGTCTTCTTACACACACACATAGCAAAGGATAAAATTTGATTCATTCGTTTCGTTCAAATTTTAGAAAGGAGCGGTGGATGATAGTTTCCTTTTTTTCTCTCCAACGAATTAGCATGTAATTTATGCTTATTTTCATTTATTTTTTTTTCTCCTACAATAACATTATGCAATCGGTAAGCAGTGAATATTCGGCACAAACCGGAAATGTTTCCCTCATTTACCTGAGCACTATGTATGGAAGATAACAATACGTTACAAACAGCTCATTTCTCATTTTTTTAAAAAAAATAATGTTGACAGTTTTAATAGTACAAAATTGAAGCAATTGCTATTTTTTAAAATTATAGTTGTTATTTTATTTAATGAAAAAAATATGAGTAATACTGAATTTTTAAATCCTTCTTGAGGTATTTTTTCACCATCCCTTTGTGAAATATTCTCTATTATTCATTTGTCAGTTAAACTAATCTGATTGAATTATTGTTTAAATCATAAAGTCAAAAAAAAGACCAATTTTGAAAAGCGACGCATTACGCTGTGAAGTGCGCAATTGCACTGCGGAAATTTCATAAAACCTATTTGATATTATGTATTAGCACTTCAGCAATATTCGGTGAAGTGTTCAAAGGCTCTTTGGTAAAATATTTTAGGTTTTAAATTATTAAAACAATTGTTTTTATTGGGAGAACTAATGAAGGAGTCAAATTTTCTACGTTTAAGTTGAATTTTCTTTAAGCAATACATTTGAGAAACAACAGGCTGGAAATTACTTTCTTCAAATTGATATCAGTAATTCAATTTAAGTTACTCTATCATAAATTTTACAATTTTTAAATTGCATCATCAATGTGAAAGTATGTAGAATTAAGTGGTATTACTACCAATTCTTACTGAGCTTATTCAAATATTAATAAATTCAGTGAATTCGATGAAGAAGAAACATAATTTTTACTGAGATAAATTAGGTCTATAAATTTTTGTTCAAACAATATTTTAATTGTTGTAAGATGGGAAATGATTAAATGAGCTATGAATAATTAATATTCGTTGTGTAATTTTAAAATAAATATTTTAAAGAATTAATAATGAAATAAAATGAAATTATTGTCATTATTTTAGTATTTATCATTTTATATCATTTTAAATTGCTCATTTCATAGTACGGTATTTCCGTGTTCGTAATTAAGTGAACAGAGAGAAAGAGTTCATCTGTTCAATTCCTTTCTCGTAATTTTACCTGTGGTAGACGAAAGAAGAAACAGTTTTTTCACTTTTTTTTTGTTTATTTTGGTAAATTATTCTAAAGGAGAAAGAAATGCTACGACGATGTTACACGTACATGCTGTTCTACCATTTAAAAAGTGTTGATTTCTGTTGAATTTAAAAAAGATCAAAATTAAAGAGAATTGTTTAAATTTTAGATTAAAAAATAAATAAACTAAGTTACTTCATAAACTTTTTTGCAAGTCACAACAATGGGAAATAAATTTATTCCAAATTATTGGTGTTCTATTATTACTGTTAATCTAACTGTAACATTAAAGTATTTCATGAAAATTAGGAATTAGCATTGATAAGCCTCCGCTAAAATATGCCATTTATCATTTATCAATTTGGGTTATCAGCAACGTATGCACTGCACGGTAAATCACCGCTGGTATGTTTTTTTTCTGCATTCTAGCCTAATTTAACATTATCAAATTACAGCGTATATATTTGTGATTGATTACTTCCGTGAAAAATACTAAAACATATGTTTCATCCTTACTAAATTACAATTACGTTCAATGCTCACAAATAAAATTTTAAATGATAAAAAATCACTGATAACGACACGCAAATAGGAAAAGTAGCAAATTATCATAGTTGTTGAGCATTGGAAAGTCTCAAAACTATTTACCTGTATTTGTTCCATTAATTTAATACGTAAAGTGAAAGTTAGCTCAGTCATCAAAAGAGTAAATAAATGAAAAGAAAAAAAAGACCTAAACATACTAGAAACTCAATTTCAGGAATGATTCTCCTCAAAAAAAATTTCACTTTTAGAAATGACCAATTGTCGTTATTCGATCCAATATTACGTACGTTCTGTACACACTCCTCATTGCTTTATGTATTGGAATAAGAAATAATATGAAATTTTTAATCGTTTCTTCAAAAATCAAAAATTTCAATAAAATGAGTTCAACTTAAAATTTGATTGGAAAACTCATCAAGTTATTTAAAAAAAAACCTATGCAATACGTCTCATCCTTCTTCATTCCAAAGTCAAGCAAAAAAAAAGACTGAAATTTCATTTATAAATAAATTACAAGTGAAATATAAGCTGAACATCAATTAAAAATTGTATTCCCAACCAACAAATAATACAATCAAATATTTTTAAAATTAATTTAACTATTACTATTTGCTAAATTCTTTTCTATTCGTTTCCTAAATCGTTTTTTTTTTCTTCCTCTTTTTGTTGGGAAATTGCGCACTTTTCATTTATGAGTAAAAGGAATATGGAAAAAAACGGATTGATTTGTTACGGTTAAAGTTTTTTGTTACGGTTTTTACTATCCAGGATGCCAAGAATGCTAATGCAAATGTACGGTGAGGTATATAATAATGCTATCATCAAACTATCTCTCAATCAATCTATCTTTTGCACTTCCTTTCTTTCTTATGTTTTGTTTTGGAATGATAAGTGCAGAAAAAATATTTTCACTAATCGTTTTTATGCTTTAGATGTCGCATACTTAATAGGATTGAAGCGGACTGTTTTCTTTTTTTGTTGAAAAAAATTAGACAAATTATTTCACATTGATATTTATATACTAATTAAAAACATGCTTACTCGTTTGTTTGCTTTTTTTTACAATCGTATTAATTGAATAAGTAATTTTTTAGAAAAAAATTACTTAAAAATTAAATTTTAGGTATAAGTCTTTTCTTCCTTTTTGTTTTGGAAAATGAAAGGTTTAATTGAGGAAGAAGAAAAGAAGGAACATTTTTCAAATATGACACTATCCTCCTACATGTAAGATGTAGTGATAACACTATCTTCCACTGATAATATATATTTGACAAATTGTAAAATTGACAGTTTTCTTGCTGGTGCGAAAATTATTATCAGTTATGTAAGCATACTATTGTATTGCTCATTTCTTTTTCCCTTTTGATTTATAACAATGGAATAAGCTTTACTGAAAACGCATTCCCATTAATGAGAATTGATAATTTAAGTGGAAATTTTCAAATTAACTTAGGTTTGCTTGTAATAAGCAGGGAATCGAACTTGTACTATTTCATTTATTTAAATCCTATTTTATATTACTAATTGTGAAATCAGTATTGCATCCAACCCTCTTTAATTATTACCATATCATATCACAACTTATGCAAACAAATCATTCTTCGTTATCAAAAAAAGAGTCTTGCGACATAGTGATGAATATATCCTTAATAATAATAATAATTAATAATAATAATAATAATAATAATAATAATAATAATAATAATAATAATAATAATAATAATAATAATAATAATAATAATAATAA
>JABVXW010000133.1:0-145711 GCA_013365375.1 Litomosoides brasiliensis | reverse complement strand
TAATAATAATAATAATAATAATAATAATAATAATAATAATAATAATAATAATAATAATAATAATAATAATAATAATAATAATAATAATAATAATAATAATTCGTAACAAAAGCTTTTAAATATTATTTAATCTATAAAATATTATTAAAATAAATATGCTATAAAAATAATTTTTAGTGAAATAAAAGACGGCAAACATATAGGTACGTTGACAATATCATATACCGCCCAACCAAAAGAGCAATCGATGCTTTTACAATTTTGTGGCAAAAATTTTCCAAGGAAAGGACTTGAAAATACACAGGTTTGGTGATGTTTTAGATTTTTCACTCACTTCAAACGATTTCGGCACTAACCGATAAATTTAATTAATGACTGTTTAGCTTAATTCATTTAATTATCTTTAAATATACTTTACTCGTATCAGTGTACGAATGGAAAAAAAATTTCGACGACAAGAAAAGATTAGTGTTAAAATTTACATCATTTGATATGTTCAGATTTATTTTCAAATGTTTCGAATGGAAGAGAATGAAATGCATAATTTGTTGTATACAAGCGATTATCAATCGTATTCCTCCAAGATTCTTTGGAAGCCATTTAAACTACCAAAACATATGATTACAGACTCCAATAACAGGTTAACATTCAATTTTACATATATTTTTTTTCACTTACGCTTGCATGGATGATTACAGTAAAATAATCATTCACAGAAAATTCATTTTTCACACAGTCACTTACGTACTATGTGCAAACAGCGTTACAATTCAAATACATTAATTTAAATAAAAAAAAAAAGAAAACTGAAAGTTTAAAATATAAACGAATGAATTGTCTAAGAAATTTCGAAGTGCTCTGCTATTCACGTGATGGCCGTGCAAAATGTTCGATCATAGGACAGCTCATCACATCTTCGGATGTGCTTTTCAAAACTTCTGAGCAACGGAAAATCTTATATGTAAGCATTTAATTTAATTTTAACGGAACATTTTATCAACTACTACTCTATTTTAAAGTGCAGTTGGTCTTAAATGCGTTATTTTCTCATTTTTATAAATTCAGCTACAAGTTGGATTAGAAAGCAATAAAAAAACGAACGGTACAATTGAGGTGATTAAGTGCAACGAAATCACAATGTGTTCTTTCCTCGACTACATCACCAATGGGTATCATTTTAATCAAATTCAATAATTTGCATTTAATTAGCATTTTGATTACAAAATTTATTTCAAATGAATATTTCAGTTATTGCTTATCGCTTGCTATTGCGGTGGACTTTTCGATATCAAATACAAATGACGCAAGTCCAAGTTTTGCAAATGATGTAGAATGTATTATTCGGTCAATTTGTAAACCATTTCGACGTCATAATTTGCAAGTTTTTCTTTATTTTCAAGTATTAAATGAAATTTAAGCCATAAGCTTAAAGCTTTGTTTTTCTTTCTTTCTCCTCTTCTGTTAAGACTTAAGGCCTAATTAAAGTCTTACGTTAAATACTTATTGCAAATTTAAATATTAATATATATTTTTTTAGCTCACAAAACTATGCAGCGTTTGGTTTCGGAGCACAAATTCCACCACATTTTCGAAAATCGCAGCAATTTTGCCTTGTAAAACTCTGTTTAGCATCATTCAGTGTAGCGTTAGCTGTCAAAAAACTTTAAAAATTTCAATTAAATTATATTTCATTTAATTTATCAACCAATGAGATGAAATAATTCATAAAATATCGAACTCATTCACAGTCGTTGTCGGTTTGAGTAACAGTATATGCTAATGTTTTAATATGTTAAAATAAACTTTTTTTTTCTTTGCCTTTTGAATCAGTAATATCAAAGAGATATTTGGATTATAATTAATTTTTAAGTGTATTTGCAGAATCTGGAAACGGATCCGAATTGTCAGGGAATTAATGGTTTAGTTGATGCATTCCGGAAAGCGAATGCTCATGTACAACCAAGTACAACTGCTAATTTTGCTCATATCATTTATCATCTATCAAAGTAAGCCTAATTGTATCAGATAATCTAACATTTATTGCGAGCATAACTTAAAGAGATAAATTTATTGATGCAATTCACTTTCTCTCCAATTACTCAAATCTAATATTTCATTTCGTAATTAATTTTAGATTTGCTAGCAATGTACATAGACGTGAAAATCAATCACAATGCCCATATTTTGTATTAGCAATAATTAGCAAAGGAAAGATAAATGATATCCGAGAAACAGTACAGGTAGAGTACTCATAATTTGTTTATGCAATAATTGGCAATTAGCTTTAATGCGTAAAATTTCTTTCCATTCCCTTAATTGTTGTATTTTAAACATTTTTAATTTTAATAAACAGTAAATTTAGGCGACGATATTTGCATCTAAAGCTCCACTTTCAATTATATTTATTGCGACAGGTGATGACTGCAAAGAGATGGAGCGTCTCGGTCTTTCAGCTGGTCGTATTTCCTATGAAAATCGTCGAGCTGAACGTGATATGTTACAGGTCTATTCTAAAACTGTATAACTTTAATAAAAGTTGTAGGATAAATATTAAATTGAGAGAGAAAAAAGAATTAAATGTAAAAATTTAAACGTATCAAGAAATTAAATTGTCTTTGATCTCTTTCTATCATTGAACTTCTGTATTTTCAGTTTGTTGCATTAACAAAGTTTCGAAATAAATTACCAAACGATAATAATTTTTGGGAATTATTTGCTCAACGTGCATTACGACATATTCCATCGCAAATGATCAACTGGTCGATCAAAAATGGCCATATTCCTCAGGATTTCAAACATTATGATTCTTTACCGAAAGATATAAAAGTAAATTCACTACTAATTGAAATTTTCGATTTTAGAGTTGCTGATACTCTCTCTGTTATTGTCAACTGAATTTGTTGATATTTTAACAATAAATTTTAAAACTCATATCTTTTCCTATAATTTTCCTTTAGTTCAAGACATAAAGATTTTAATACTAAAATTTAATGGAATACCTGTAATTTCTGAGCTAAGTGGTTAATATTAACAACTGTTATGTTACTTAGAGTTCGAGTGGTAGCCTTGGTCCTAAATCAGACTGTGGTCAAGAGAGGATTAGTGTGACGGAATGTTTCAGCGATCAGTCAACCGAGGATTTGGACGAAGCAGCATACGCAAGTACATCTGATTACGGCAATGTTAAAAAACGTCACAACTACGCAGGTTAGCAACGATTGTGTTGTACACGAATTTTACAAAGCATCAGTTTCAAAATTTATAATGTGGGAGTGATAAGGAATGCTAAAATTTGGACATTGTAATAGAAGCAAAATTAAAAAATTTTTCAGAGACCGAGGATTCATCCGCTGCCTCATCAACGTCCTTTTTTACCTCTAAAAATACGTGAACAAGGGTCTCAGGATCGCTACGATGAGAACAGTTCGATCGACAATTTAAACGGAAAATTTTTTTCCTTTTTTAGACAGTTTTTTTTTTAAATTAAACAACATGTATGTAATTCAAAAATTCATTTCTTACCATTTTTTATGGAATCTGAAAAAAAAAACCTTAGACTACAGGAAGGAATGAACTGTAAGAAGCGAGAAAAATCGAGTCTTTCACTTCCAAAAAAAAATACAAAATTAAATAATGCTGCTTGAAGCACTACGAAAACAAAAACTCAAATAATTTTCTATTTAAAAGACCAAAAGCCATCCGAAATTCAGTAATAAATCAATTCATACAACTTTTGCGGCTTTCTTTAACTTTTCACATATTGTAAACCAATAATATATGAAAAACGGTTATATCCTTCGAAAAAAAACGTCACCATAGTGATTCATTTTATCTTTGAAATAGAATTAAAATTTTTTTCTTCTTTGAGCTTAGTAGTGTAAAACGCCCGCTACTTATATTTAGTTATCCTAAATTTCACTTCATTAAGCATTTCGTGTTTCAGTGAAAGTATTCCAATTCTGTTTGAAATAAAACCCAACATACGGATGTCAATTTCTTTTTTTTTTGAACACATCGAAAAATTTTAAAATAGTAAATATAAAATGAGGAACTGGCAAACATTTCCAGCAAACCGATACATTCTATTTGAAAATTTTATGAACTTTTTTTCCACTCCTCATTTTGGAGTTCAGATAGCGAAGAAGAAGTTTTTAATTAAGGCTTGTTACGATACCAAAGGGTAAGAAGTAGAATGACTTGGATACACATCTTTTTCCACTTCTCAACAGCGTAGGAAGTAAAGCTCGAAATACTGCACAACATGAAGATGTACGATCACTTTTTCGTGAAAAAAAAAACTTTCACAGAAAATATCAGTGGACGTTGACGCATTTCCGAAAGCTTTAGCTCAGATTAATTCATTGGTAAAATTCCGAAATCCCCATCAAACATAGTTAGGTAATTACATTCGGAATAATTTGGGAGAATCTGAGCTTAAAAAAAACGTGCAAGTCATCCTTCCTTTTTTCGGTGGAAATCTCTAATTTAAAAAATTTTTAGCGGCGTTAATGACCGGAACAGATTGGCAATCATTCTAATCTCCCTCATAAATTTAGATCCATATACTCATCCAGTCCGGATAATAAATTCCTGTGAAGGAACCGATAATAATTTGAAAAATTAAAATGATTCAATTTAAAAAAAGATCTGAAAGAGTTGCGGGAAAATTTCCTCACAGGAAATAAAAATAATAATAGGAGTTGAATAATTTGCCTGTTAATCTGTGCAGTATGTTTTTCCTGTGTAAAAAAAGTGTATTAAAAATAAATGGACTTCTAATTAAATTTAACACCTGCACTTAAAACTCACATTCCTGAAAACATTGCCTTGAAAACAATGTGAATAATTAATTTATATGTGTGCAAAATTTTTCCCTTTTAAAAATGAAATCAAAAATTATTTCCTAGAAAATAATTTACTACGTTCCCTTTCAAAAGAAAAGATTACGTCTAACAAACTTTGGTTTGAGTTCGTAAATCTGACAGATTTGTTTATTTGACTTGAAAGACATATATTGCCGCTCTACGTACGCCAACAACAATGCAGCATTATAACGAAGTTTAGCTTATCATGCGTAAACACAGGGATATACATATACATGCTATGCATACATATGTATAATTAAATTTATCATAAATTCACATATATTATTTCCTTGGAAAATATCATTTTCAGTGTAAATGTGATAAATTAATTCACGCAGACTTGTTTCATTTTATAATGTTTCTTTTAAGTAAAAAATTTTCTATCAAATTTAAGTATTCATAATAATAAGTAAATCTTATACAATATGATAAACTATAACTTTGTGATTATTGAAGAAAAGTCGAAAATGACGTCAATTGAAGAAATGGCTTTCGTTCAAAAACTGATTTCATTAACTAACTGCGTGAGTTTTGTTTAGATGTGAATGAAAAATACTTCACCTATGTCAATTGTCACATTTCTCATAAAACGTTCACTTTTTGAGTTAAATCAATAAGCGTAGATATAACGAATAACTGATGTCATAGCAAACGTGAGGAAGTTCCCCTGAACATTCCCATTCGAAGAATACGAAATGTTGCACTGGTCGTTCACGTCAACGCGATCAATATTGTTGGATGCCACCGTGCAACGGGAAGGTATACATCCCAATAACCTCACAAACTGTGCGGGTGGTCTTGTGTGGCAACATCTCAGTTAAATGCATGAAGCGTCGTGTGTGGTCAATTTTGTTTATTACAATCCCAGAGGAGAGGTATACATTGCAAGTGATCGTACCATCGAATTCTTCATCTCTCCCACCTGTATGATTCGTATGATTACCATTCATCCCAAAGTTTGCATTTTTGTTCGGAAAAAAAAATTTATTTGCTGTAGAAAAATTGACCGCTTCTTTATCGTTCTGTGCGAGTTGCTAAACAGAAAGAGGAAAGAAAGTTAATGTGTAATGTTGTAGAGCATTGATTCATATCCATTGTGATTTTCATCATCTTTGATAATTAATTGCAAACATAAATTTTTGAAAATTTTCATACTCTAAAGAATGTGATTGCATTTAATTACAATATCTTATTTTGTCTATTACAAGAGAAAATACTGATGAAACAACAGAATGTCACATATAGTTCGGTGTTTGTATTTGTGCATTATATTCCATCCATATAAACTATCACAAATCACACACGTTTCACGTAATCCCTTAATATTTTTCGACTGATCGAAATATATAACTGGTAGTGATAATTAATTAAATATCCATTGTGATTTTCATGATCTTTGATAATTAATGCAAACATAAATTTTTGAAAATTTTCATGCTCTAAAGAATTATCTCTAAAGAATATGGTAGTGATAATGTTTTGAAGTGGCAACATTCTTCAGGGTCAAAGAGTCAAAGAGTACTGTAAGGATTCGTTTCTTATTCAATAATTTTTTTTATTCCATCCTTCGAACATGTTTATTTTATCGGTTTAAAAAAGTGTTCAATAAGTGAGTTGTGTATCAGGATGATAATATTTTATAAGTGGAAAATCAACAAGAATGCACCATCGCAACATTTTCATTTTCACATTTCATAATTAATTTTTCTTCATAAGAATTTTGTCGTATTCTGAGAGGAACAGTTTTTATGTGAACTAAAGATTTAATTCATTTTTAAGCGCCTATTAGTAAATAGATTGGATATGAAGCATAGTTTCTTGAAACGTTTTCTTCCCAATCTCAGTGGATAATTTCGAAACACAAAAAACGAGCACCTCTTGTCAATCACGCTATAGTACCTTAGTAACTTGCACTGCAAAATTAAAGGTATTAGCTTATTATGAACATTTCGCGGGGATAATTGAAAGTTTATCCATCTAATGCTCGTATTAAGTTCCTTCAATTATCATTAAGCAATGTATGAAATGAGATTGGAGGAACTCTTCATTTTGTTGCAAGTTTTTATTGTTTGTTTTGGATATTCAAATCCGTTTACTAACTTCTTGGAACAATCAACGTGCGCTCTTAATGTGAAATAGGACAAATCCTCCTGCTCCCATTTCGGCAAAATATTCAAAATCTGTCCATGTGCTTCGCTTGTAGCAATTTTTTTTCCAGAATGTTTGATTCCCATCATCCATCTGTACGAATCGTCTTTTACATATTCAATCTCTCCATGTCGCCGAAAGACACGAATATTTTCTAATGCATTTGACAATTATTAGTCACATATAAAATTAGGTTGTAACTATATAGGTTGCTGATAATTGCTCATCCTATACACTGAAAACCGCAGGTGTTCTACAAAGTTTTTCCTTTCAGCCTTCCATCTAATTACAAGATTCCACTCCCACTCTCATAAAGAGCTTAGGTTTAAGAGCTGAGCATCATCAACTTGTCTTACCTTACCTCTTAAACCTACGCTACATAAAGATCTTAGGTTTGAGAGATAAGGTAAGACAAGTTGATGATGGATGCTCCAATTTCTCATGACTCACCGTAGCTAATGCGCTTTTGTCTTAAATTCTACTGAAATCACAGAAGCAATGAACCAATAATTTTAAAACTTGTGCAACGCTTAGTTGCAATGTCGTTACCAAATGTTAAAAATTAAGTACAGATCTTGTACAAATTTCACAACCACACGGGAAAGGTGGATCGGTCATACCAATCGGACCGTGTAGTACCGTTTCAAACGATGATTTCTCTATAAAATCCACCGGAAAGTATTTGCATGTCCATAATTTGTAACAAACTAGATATACTGATCTAAATAAACCTAACTCAAGCAAATTGTCTGGATGCACTTTTACTTTATTAAATGTGTCGTGGTCTTGTGAAAACATGTGCTTCACGTACATTTATTGATATAGGTTACCAAAAATATAGCCTACTACACTTTATCTAAAGAGAACAGTAATTTAAAAATAAGAGAAAAATTAATAACAGCATAAAAAGCTCTCGAATTGAAACCATCAGAAAGTGGGCGCTCACGGTGGAGTTTAGCCCAAATTCGTCACACAACTGCGCTGGATGCGTGATGCGTTATTAATCTTACAACGACAACGCAATCCGAACGCATTTGTTTCAATTGTCAAGCAACTGACTCATGTTCAGTTACGAACAAGAGTCGCACTTTAACCTCAGCATCCTGTAGCCTTCAATGTTTGCCCATCCTCCTTAAGCAACGTAAGTGTCGTGAAGTTCTGAAATGCAAATTAGATTCAAATTTCAATACAATAATGGTTCTCAGTAACACTTTAAAAATATATATACTTAAATCGGTTAATTTACGAACATTGAAGAAGAATTATGAAACATACTTCCGCAACAGTTGGATGGATACCAATTAATCGATCAAAATCGGCCTTTTTAGCATCGAATTTCAAAGCTATTGCGAAGCCTTGTGTTATTTCACCCGCATTTGGTGTGAGAATGTGAAAACCAAGAACCAAGTCCTGAAAACTAATAGTGAAATCACGATATATTTTTCATACACTAGAACTTCGCTACAATAAACAATAAATTACTTTCTCCTTCTTCAGGCAAATCAGTTTACAGTAACAGTGAGTTTTTTCCTTTCGTTCTGTCACAGCGTATTCAAGCGGAATGAACACATTGTGATACACATTGATATTTTCTTTTCCATACCTAGAAAATTTGAAATGCACACGAATTTATCAGAGATTTGAATTGCATTGGAGAAAACGCTTCTGCAACCAGTAATATAAAATGCTTCACAAGACCCTCTACTTCATAGGAATACACAAATTAGAGCCTAGTTATAGTGACCTCAAACTCATTCGAAAGCAGAATACTTCTGTGCCCAAACCATACTAAAACACAGTTAACTAGTGAAAAATTACTTTTGAATAGCAGCATCCTCAGATAATCCGCATGAACCATATTCCAATGGTGTAAATACTGTTGTTGGTATTTTGTCATATTCGGTTAGCTCAGAATTTCCAGTTAAGATGCGCCGCATTAAAACTTTACCCGCTTGTATTGCAACAGGTGTAAGCTCTGGAGAGCCATTTAACACATCACCAATAGCATAAACATACGGACAACTAACACTCTGCTCTCTTCTTCCAATTATTTTACCAGATTTTGTACGGTCCACACCAATTAGATCCAAACCAAGATCATCTGTCACAGCATCACGCCCTATTGCCATCAAGACCTAATGAAAGAATAACCACAGTCTGTTCGCATAACATAAAAAATGCATCAATGGTGATAGGAACAAAAAAAAATGAAAAATCACTCAATGACAGAAAGACATAGAGACCTACCGTATTAAATTCTTCTGTAACTTCCTCCTTTGTTCCATCTTCACGTTCCTGGATCGTATAAACTTTAATCAGTCCTGGTTCATCATTGGTTGGTTCTCTGATCTTCTCATATTTGACTGGTATATACCTTAAAAGAGAGGTACCCACTGTAATGAAAGTTCCTTACATTATTTTCTTATAGTACTGTAAAAAAAAAACTTGCGGGACAAATTTGACGCCATGCTCTGTCATATGTTTTTTAATGCGTTCTGCCATGTCCTGATCAAAACCACGCAACAAAATTGACCTAACCATTACCTGAAATTTTTTCAATATAGAACAATAATGCTTGGGCCAAATGAAAATCTCAGTGACTAAAAATCCTGGGAAGGAAGAGTTCATATCATTTAAAGAGAAGAAATATGGTGAGAAAGTAAAAAGAGATCCTGTAAAAAAATTCTGATAATAAGATGTCAAAGTAAAATTTACTAATCCTATAATGAAATTAGAGGCTCTCTAATGAAACTAACCGTGATATCATTACCAATACCTCTCAAAAATCCAGCGCACTCAAGCGAAACGTATGACGCACCGACACAAAGAGTTTTGCCAGGATTATAAGGCAGCGAAAACAAATCGTCACTGTAATAAAGATAAGAATTCCCAAATAAGTTAAGCCAAACATAATATCATACAAGAAGTATATGAGTATACCTGCTAATGCAGCATTCCAGTGCTCCTGGGACATCAGGAAAACGTGGTCTTAATCCGACAGCAATTAAAAATCTGTCAGCAGTGACTTTTTCAACTTTTCCTTTTTTGTTTTTAACACTTAGTTCATGTGAGCCAGTAAAAGTAGCGTACGAGTTCATATAAGTCACCTGAAATAAAAGGAAAAAGTGCATCAAAACATCTTGTTTAACCAAAACACATTTTTCTTTGATGAACTGATCATAGGCCATATTCTTGATCATAGGTTTCATTTAATTGAATATATTGAGCTAATCTATTCTAACAGCTTCTGTATCTTTTGCTATTTAGATCAAGAATCTTTACAGCATTCTGAAAAGCACAAGAAACAAGATTTTAAGTTTGTTATCACAAATTCTACCAAAAAAAATCACATTACTGATGGGTTCACAAGTAAGAGCAGTAGACATATCAAAATAAATAACAAACTGATTTTTCTTTCAATTGAACTCGGTATCCCCAATTCAACGAAGCAATATGATTTTGTACAGCATTTTTTAGTTGATGCCAGTTCAATTTTACTGTGCCTTCAGGTATTTCCCAGCCAAATTTCTTGGCATCTTCTGCAATTATTCAGTCAATGAAAAACTAATCATGACAAGAAATTGAAATGTGAAAACCGATAACGTGCGAACACTTACCAATATATTCGCCTAAAAGTGCAGCTTGATGCATCAATTTCTTCGGTATGCAGCCTACATTAACACAAGTTCCACCCAATCCCCACGTTGTGCCCATTGTTGATGGCTTAACAAAATCCAAACAAACCACCTTTTTGCCAAGACGGACTGCCTCCTAAAACCAAAAGTGGATATTTTATTTTTACAGCAAAATCAAGTAGCAGGTAAAACTAACTTTTGCAGCCGCTAGACCACCGGAACCACCTCCAACAACAGCAAGATCATATTGATGCTCCTTTAGCCACTCATTTAAAGAACCATTTTCCTCCAGCTGATGAAGTTCTTTGAGGCCACCACAACAGTCTCCCTAAAAAGCAAAAAGAAATAAACTTATCAACAAATATAGATGACTCCCTTAATTCCTGTACATGAAACCTTCTTTTTTCAATTTCAAACGGTCTGATTACTCAACCCAGATAATCACTGGAAAACTTTCACAGCCATATTTGGTATACAGTTGCAAGTTACTAATGATACAATAACTGTCCGAGTTGCTCCCATAACTGTAAGAATTCGAGCATGATGTATACACTATTACCTTAACAAATACACTATTACCTTACAATATTTTGAACAAAAATAACCACCTTAACAAAAATAAGCGGCATTGATGGCCATTTAACTATTTCCAGTATGTCCTTGACAGCATCCTTACTCACACGTACTGTACTCACTGTTTCACCATATTTTGAAAACAAATTAACAACCTGAAATAGATCTACAAGAAGTCGAACATAAAAATATAAAATAACTTTCAGAATAGAAATATTCTCCGTTTCGTGCGCCAATTTGAAGTGTATAAATTTCCATTCCGATATCAGTAAGATCAACTCACCTTTGTTATATCCAAGTTATAATTAATATAAGCTAGCAAAACCCGCTCTTTACAGGCTGATTTAAAAACAGCATCAGCTGTTGCATCATTGCTGACAGCACTAGAAGTTGGAGGCATGGACGCTTCTCTTCCAGATCTGTTTCCTCTCCCAGTTCTTTTATCTGAAATACATTACGTCGGAAGGATAAGAATGTTAATACCCAGAAAGAAAGTTCTGGAATTCGACCTTTCTATGACACGAACTTCGTGGTACAAGATTATTTCAGATGCAAAAAGACACGAGAATCTCGTTACCACCATGCAGGAGTACGAATTTACGGATTTAAAACCCATTTTTTTCCTCTTATTACCTGTAAAGAAATTTTCTGAAACTTAAATTCAGCATATGTTGTTTAAAATAAACCATAAGCTTTTTTTCTAAAGTGAAATTTTTGAACTTAACAACAATAACGTATCAGAAAATCGTGGAAGGAAAACAGAGAACTCAAGATGGTTGCCTAACAATCTATCAGTTTTAGCAATTGTCGTAATTGAAATGGAAAACAATGCAGGTACAGACCATCCATCACATAATTCTGAAAACAAATCTTACAATATGTGACTCATGGTCAAAACGACCTGTGGCATTTGTGTGCAGGAGGTATGCCTGAACATTCCGGAAGATGCCCAGAAACAGTAAGCCAAAAGATAGCATGTTCCGTATTTATTAGGATACACCCCTGTATCTCCTTACTCCACAATTCCAGCTGGAAGTGATTTATTTAATGTTAACAGCTAGCTGATTGCAATATCGCACCTTCAAACTAACGCAAAATGCCAAGTTAAAACTGAAAATGCATGCACAGCAAGACGGAAATTAAAACCTTCACTGTTAAGTCACTGTGTGCTACTAACATCCAACAATTTATGTACTCAAACACTTTCGCATGAATTATTGTGTTACACATCTACAATTTTGTATGTTAACTCTGGAAGTCGCTGCTATCCAAAATGATAAACAGAATAGTCAACAAAAAGTTCAACTTCAACTACCTATTACAAACTGTAAGGGGCAAAGAGCAACTGACAACTGATATGGCAAGTGGCAAGCAACCCGTATTTCTTTCACTGCAAATAGTATTAATACTCTGCAGAAGAACATTATGATCTGAAGGATAATCGGTACGACATTCAATAGTAAGTTGTTATCCTTGAACTGAAATGAGGAGTCAACAGTAATGAGGAACATAACAGAGCGTTTATCAGACGTAAACATTGAGTTCTTTTCATTATTCGGACCTACTGCAAACTATTTCAGTAAGTGGTTTGTTAGAATATGTTATGAAGAAGGGAAGAACTTTTTGCAGTATATTTTAATTATGATGACATTAAAGTTCACTTAGCAAATTACAGACGTAAAAAGGAGGCTAATAACTATAACCTGTACCCACGTCTTCACTACTACTTCAAAAGTTTTCAGGACAAATAAAAGATATAATGGGGAACCACGTCCACATACTCTGGAATCACATTCGTATAATCTGGAGTCACTTTGGAATGTGTGTGGAAACAGGTAATACGAATTATTTATATTCGTTCTAAAAGTCCCCTGAAATGAAATGGTACTGTACCCGGACACTGCAGCACAGTCAGAGTGAAACTCTACTTCCAACAGGCTGTTCGCCTTCATGTGAAAAAAAAAACCAGTAGCTTTCTGAATAACAATTTTTTTTACAGCAAAAGAAGTGCCAAGAAAGTGCATGAAATCAATGGATAGATGCTTAAAACATATTACTGTGAGAACATCAGAGTTCTCTTTATCCTGCATTTATTTAAAGAATTGAAAGAAAAATCAGGTATTTTTCAAAAAAACCCTCCTTCTCTTCCCCAGCCATAGGTGATTGATATGTGAAATAATGGTTTTACAACTTAACTTAACCAGTCAGCAACACTCACCAAATTAACGCAACACTACGTCTCTCCCTCCCCTTCCATAACAAAAGAACGAAAATGTTTTGGATATTTCTTCGCGAATTTGTTATTATCCTCCATTACGAAATACAAACTACTCAAAAATCTTGACATGCATAAATGATCTTTTCTAAAACTACTTCCGAATCTTCCTCCCTTTATCCTTTTTTATGAATTTTCTCTTCCAAGTTTAGTCATCAATGTTTCATAGAAGTACAGAAAGATTGCTTCAATTGTGTATGAACCATTGGTAAACAATTTTAATAATTCGATACTCTATGAAAGACTATTTTAAAAATAACTTGTTGATTTGCAGTTACCGGAATTGTGTACTCCCGAACATCGCCAGGAAGAAACGTCGTTTTGACCAGCATCCCGAAAACATGTTATATATTTACAGCACCGTACAAATCCCTCCAGCTTGCTGCGATTGAAACCTGCTTAACATATTACAACAGCATTAACAAGAATATTTTTTTTACTATTTGTACGGTACGCGAATATACGTTGCATAATGTCACGTAGCTTGCACGCATTTTATCAAATGAAATATTTCAACAAAATGTTTTAGTATCTTACAAAAAAACACACCGGATAACTTTTTACACTGAATATGGCACCTAAATAATCTAAATTCAATCTTTAAAGTCTTTTTTTTACAATAAACATAAGTATAAAATTCATGGATGTAATACTAATTCATCGGATCTGTTACCTTTGTTTACATATACTATCAGGATTTGTTGCATTATTTAGTGAACATGGGCTTACCTTTTCGAATGTGGAAGAAATTTGCAATTTTTTTTATTAATTTTACCTATTCAATCTTTAATTAAGTACAAATAATATTTGAAATAAGAAAACTCAGATTGCTCAAGTTAGTCGTCATTGGGCTAATGAAGTTGAAGAAATTTCTCACAGTTGTAGTTACATAAAACGCACATAAGAGAAATACCACACTTTATTATTTTTTTCTACTTTTGTAAAACGTTTTAACATCGTCAAGTGGTGAAACTTTCTAATATTTCTTTCCCGTAATTCAAGCAATTATATATGCGGAATTTATTTCCAAATCGTAATATTTTAATTATAAATCGATATTTTCGTCTAAAGGCAATTTAATCTCCTCCCATTCAACGTAACTAATTTATGGGCAAAAAATTAAATTAGCCAATGCAGCATGTCAATTTCTCATGACGAATCAAGTCCTAAAAGTACTACTCATAAATCAACAGCAACAGGGATCAGTTTCTGAAAACTTGACTAAATATGCACCAAAATTAACTTCATGATCCTGGTTTGTATGGCTTTTGCTTGTAACCCTTTGTACCATTCAAGAAATGCAGGCGTAATGAAAAGCAGGGTTCTACTCATAATCTAGAAAGGGTCGATGAATGGGAGGATGAAACAGATAAGTCTAATTATCTAGACAGTATTAATTAAAGGCAATATGAAATATCAGTAAAAAAAACTTCTCTGACATTGAATTTTTTTTAACGTTAGAAAACAAAACAAAATTTTCTGTTCATTTCCAACAATAAATGTCATTTGTACGTTTCTAGTTTTCTCTACATCTTCGCCCTCTATCACCCCTAGAAAAAGATAAGATCATGAACATGGATGTCCTAGTCACTTATTTCCAGCAATGAAAAAAAAAGAGTAAAATAAAGCCATTCACCGAAACACTCTTGTTAATTGCACACTTCAATGGCATTTTAAGGACAAAATACTTTAACAGAAAAGTTAGTGACCTTCCGCACACCACTTTCAACGTTTATGAAATTGCCTAATTAGAACAAATGTTTGCCACATTAATGCTCAAAATCATTCAAAAACTGTAAAAATATGTGAAGTCATAATAAAAAGACACCAAAACGGAAAGAAAAGTGCAGGAATGGCGAAATTATCAAATCGTCTTCTGCCAAAATTAGAAAAAAAGTGTACTCATCATTTGATTTCTTCCTTACTGTTAATTGCAAACAGGTACTTAACAGCGGTAAAACGAAATAATCATTGTTACAGCAGCACTTTGGTAACATCAGTGATAGCAACAAAAGGAAGAACCAGTATTGCATTATCATCTTAAAGGAACTTCAAGGCTGCGTATGATGAAATTTGTAAGTTCCCTTTTTGTTTTTATACTGGAGATGATCAGCAGGAATATTTGACCCACGATCAGTAGTTAGCCGACAACCATACTCAGTTTAAAATTACAACTTACTTAATGGTTGTTTCGAGCACATCCGAGAGGTGGACACGATTAAAGAATAATTTTTGACTGTTTGATTTCTTGTGACTTTTTCCAGAATTTTTAAATTAGCTCCAACTCCGACCGTTTGCCATGGAGTGAAATAGTAAATAAGTATTCTCGAATGCCACATCCTCAAAAGCTTAAATGATCTCCCGAAATCACATTCTGAGCACCTACGTATTCAAACGAAGCGAGCATTTTTGTTTCCTGCTAAATAGTTTACACATCGTTATGGATCAAAAATTTTTCTGGTGTACTAAGGACACATTATACTCATTAGGAATCTGAAGTGAAGTTTGAGATCTTATTTTAAAATCCAAAATGAAGTCTAACATTTAAAATCGTACCATTTTTTATTAAGGAATAATGGCTAACAGAAATTAAAAGACAGTAAAATACAACAGTAACACTAGTAACTGTCCAATATCACCATCGTTATATCAAAGTAGACTTAGACAAAAACCCAAATCATTAAATTATATGCAACTTTGGAAATCCTACAACCCAAAAGAGTTCAAAATATGGAAGAACGGTAACTTCTACAAAACGATGTGCATGCCGTGACGTAATAAAAATCCTGAAGTTTAGAAGTACACTTCTGAAAAACAATGCAACTCCCCCAAAAAAAAATCCAACGCAACTCTAGTATTTCCAGATGAAACATGCATTTCATCATAAAATCTGGAGCAGTTCAGACTACACGATAAGTGAACCGCATCAGTTCCCAAATTAGAAGCATTCAGATATTAAATCGATTTTCAGACAAACTAACCACCACTACACAAGATCGTTGTTTGCTGAAACCCATTAAACTCCTAAAAAATTACCCATCTTCACATTTATCCATTTTACTTCTAATGCATTATTGATCCATATTTTATTATCCAGCTTTTCAATTTCGTCACAACAAAATATCGCTGTAACAAGCTCCTTATAAAACAGTCCAAATAAGCGTAGAATTGTTCATCAAACAACTTGGACACAGACCTTATAATATGCAGTAAAAACAACTCTTAGAGTCTTAAGAAACCAAGTAACGCATCAAATAATCTAAAAATAATGGAAGACTATTGAAACTAAGCAATACACGTAAATGACGAATTCAATAAGCAGAATTCTTCGACAGTCCACATTATAAAAACCATTCTCGACAATTTCATACACAAAGGCGTTCTTAAACTATCAAAAAATACCTATGAATCTACTGAATAAAGAGTAATCGTTCAACACTAAGCTTATCTAATACAGAAAATAAAAGAACTAATCTAATATCGTTCCGAATAATCTCGGAGTACACAGCAAGGTAAAACAACTGTTCTCTTCCATAGAAGAATAAAGGAATGTTTCCTACGTCACAAAACAGTTCAAAAAAATATCCTTTATTTATAAACCAAATAAATAGAGATCATACTGCTGGATACGCAATACATTAAGCAACAAACAAATCACTTGCTATGTTAGCCGCTTCTTGTATTCAATAATTTTCGTAGATCTCTTTTACAACAACAAACCAGGAACATAGATAATAAAAAACTCTAATCATATCCTTTACCTACATTTAACAAATAATGATTCGCCCGGTAAACTATAAATAACAAATAATAATTCTCCTGATTAAACTCCGCAGTTTCTTTTACTACACATTTCATCTTAATTAGAAAATTATTAGAATCTGCCCCCTTTTTTCCATCTCCGTTCAAATTTAAAACTTTTTATAGAGATAACGAACTGATAAGAGTAGAAACAGTTAAACAATTGCGACAAAAAATCGCTAAAAAACAATAAACCCGATGTTAGTCAATATCTCAGAAAAAAGTTTAAAAAATATTTACAAAAAAAACCAACAACAAACAACTGATAAAAAACAGATCCTACGTATAAAAGAAATCATATGCTAAAAGTTAAGGTTTGTTGACATTATAATCCTTTCTCTTCAGACGAGAATAAATCACGGGTTCATAATAAGTATAAAAACCCTTCTTTAACATCCCGCAGTAGCGTATGATTAAAAGAACAGTCATTCGTATCATAAATCATTTTCCAAATAAAACATAGGGGAAAAAATGATAACAGCGCTAAGTAAACACTACAGTGCGTGCACAATGAAAAGAGACATTGCAAAGACTTGTGAGCAGCATTTTCGAGGAGATTTTTGCATCCTCAAACAGAAAGACATGCTTGGATAGTGCTTGGACTGCACTGCATATTACAGAGCATAGATTCAAAAACAAATGAGGTTAAGTACCTAAATAAGTAATAGTCTTTTAGATCGAACAGGATATTTTACTAATATGATAAAAAATGAGATAAACAGGAAATGTGAAAATAAAAGGCACAGTGAAGTGAGCAAAAAAAAAGCTGGACAATCACTGTGGTTAGTTGCTATTACTACAGCAAAAAGTAAGGTACGGGCAAGTGTACTGAGACATGGATAACACACCAGAAATTTCCACGTTATTCCTCAGCTAGTGAGCGAATCAGTGAACCCCACACTTTCCGCTGTTTCTTAACATTGTTTGCGTCCACTTGTGTAAAATCAACGGTGAATTCATTCCGTTTCAAACTCTACAAATTTGTGTAGCTGTAACTCAAAATGTGACTGAATGAAAAATTCACCAACAGATACGTAAAATAACACTCTGTAGTATACTGAACACGAACTTAATTGGGATTTTAATTTCACTTAAGGATAATCTGGTGTCAAAAGAACCATAAATTCTTGTTCATACTACGACGAATTAAGTTTATGTTTAATATACTTCAAAGCGTTATTTTACTATAAGCTGCAATTCGAGAAAACCTTCTTCACCATCACTAACGTCTTGTGGTATAGTAGGTGATATTCAACTGCTTTTGTATTGTAGTAACCCAACTATTTGTTAAGCGAATGATATATATATATATATATATATATATATATATATGTAGTTTTCAAATATGAGGTAGTGGCTGTCTGATGGCGACATCTTACAAATTCTCAACAAACCTCAATATAGTGTCGAGTGAATTCAATAACAAACATCCCACAGTCCATGCCATTAAACTGCTTTGTTGCCTGTTCGATGCGTGCATCTACTGGAAGCTCGAAATACTTTGCCAATGTCTGAATCATCTGAAAAACCAAAAAAAGCATCAGACATCAAAATTGATGCCCAACCAAACAATAACGCAATGCAATCATATAACATTTCAACGAAAAATCTGAGCGCGCCAAAAATCTAACAATAATAAAAAGTTTTCGATTTTTTGAAGGTAAGCTGTAAGATGCACTTTTTGCCTCTCAACTGACTCTATAATATTAATTCCTTTACGGATAAAGGTATATTTAATTCTACCAAAATTAAACTTCCAGTAATTGAGCAACATTTTATGTAAGTACAATGTTGTTTTTAATACTTAGTAGAATTTCCTGAACAATGTTTTACTTTTCCTTTCTCAGTGACAATGTTTTATTGTTCCTCTATAAATGGTGTAAGGTAGTACCAATATATGCCAACGTATTTCATGTTTTCACAAGCCCTTTTTTACACGCATACCTTATCAGTTGGCTTTAGATTCAATGACATCGGCATCTGTGCGCTATCAATAATCAGGAAGTGAGGTCGGAGATACTGGCGACATATAAGCAATGACCAGTGACTTCCACCGCTCCTTGACGGATCGTCATGATCATTCACAACAAAAATGACATGCTCCTTTTTTTTGAGTTCAAGATTATCGAGAAGCTCTACCACTTCATTTGGTGTGGTTAATTTAATTAGCTGACATATTGCTGCATTTACAAAGGCAATCTGAAATTAATACTAATTCCCTCTTTTTTACCATGATCTCGATTCTTTTAGCAATGCATCATCTTACGCTGGCACAGAAAACTTTCTATTTTGCACAATTATAATTGAGTATCAATCTAGAGCGGATCATTTGTGCTGAAACATTTCTTTGAATTTTAACGACTTGAAATCAACTTTAACACAGTTTTTTTAACTTTTTTTAGGAATTAGAATGACAAAGGCACAAACATACCTTGCTTTTTTTTGTCTCATCCAACGTTCTCTTGTGAAGATATTCGAATGCGAACGAAATAACGGGATCACTCAGCCACCGTCCAGTTTCCAGTGCTCGTAGATCAGCCTCATATAGTACAGTATCACCAAACGACAGGACACATCTCCCCGATTTCGCCATACTGCAAGATTTGAAACAGTTTCTTTCATGATCAGTATGTGCTTCTTAATTCAGTCATATTTCCAAATTCCCCTTTATAACAACTACAAACAATATTTTTCCAAATGTTCTGAAAAAATATCACTGCGCACAGCAGCATGGAACAATTAAATGTTCCATACTATATAATGTTTCAAATCGTAATTTTAATGGTGTGTTTATTTTAATTTTTAAACAAGCTTAAACATTCAAACTAATCCCTCATATCACTTCATCGTAGGAGCTAAATACCAGGTCCACTGAATCAAATACGCACCATTAAAATTAAAATAAACACAAGAATGAAACAACAGGTCTGCTACAGTAATCCGAATAGTTTGGGTAATCATTAAAACATCTTTTTGTTTAACTGTAGCTGTTCACATATTTGAAATATGTGAATAGCTACAGTTAGACAAAAGCGTAAACTCCATATAATGCAAATTCTCAGGTCATATTTAAGTAATGTAATTCTCAACTGATTTTATAATTCAGATGGTACCACATTGTTTCCTTTCCCACAGCACCATTCCTCTACTTAAACATTTTCGAAATGCTACATCTTCCTACCTCACCCGCAGCATTTTTTTCTATACCTTGAAAGATAATATGTTGATATCCACAATAATCAGAATTGAATAAGCAAACAGAAAAATTTATTCGTAAAATATTTAGGAAAATAATATATAATGGATTTATTCACAGGTGTACACGGACATATTACAAGGGATATTGGAATAATTTACGCATTTTTCTGCACTGAATATACCAATCATAATAATAATAAGCACGATTCATATACTACCACTATTTTATTGACGATTATCAGAACCACCAGAACTATCCATAATTTATCGTAACCCATTTTTCTAGCAGTCAAACAGTCAAACTTTGCATCAGAAATGGTAATACATTGAATTCGAGAAATAACTTCTAGTGCTAGGTGTACAGCCAACCACTAATGTTCAATAGCTCAGGGCCATGGCTTTATCGTGATATTTAACTTAAAAATTTAAAATATGTGTATATTCCATTGAGTATTAACACTGCCTGATATTGCCAATCCTACTCCAGTCAACTGTCAACAGAGATCTATTTAAATCCATTCTCTTCATTACTTCTTTACTAGACAAAAGATGGTGCTACTCCCTTTTAGAGGTAGCAAAGTAAATCAATGTGACAAATAATCAGCTTTCCTACCAATTACTAAGCCTTTCGAAAATGCAAATGCAGATTATATATATATTAAATGATAAAGTACGGTTTTGATATGGTATTACTTACAGTTTTTTCTAATTAACGTTAAGATTAATGTTCATCAAATATTTTCATCCCTTAATTTCTGATTTAAAAAAAGCAAACTTCTGGTCTACAACGCAAACAGAAACAAAAATTACAAAATACAAACAAAAATGCTTAAAAATCCAAATTTGAGATTGATGTCAGCTAGTCCCGCGTGCGAAATATAGCGGTTCAGTGACGTTGTGAAGAAATAATATTGGCTTAAATAACTTACGGCCATGTTTTGTGCAATATGTCTGGTTTCCGATATGCTCTATCTACTATCCATACACGGTCGTCGTTATCATACTTTGTCAACGGTAAATCATATGGCAACATATCCAAGGATTCAGGATCAGTGAACAGCAGGCCAAATTCATAGGATCGAATAGTTAATTGTGCTTTTTTTAATTGGAAATCACCCCAAGCCGCCTGAAAAAATTACGCACCATGCAATAATCCAGCAAAGGAATGATGATGAGAATTGTGAAAATGCTTCACTTAGTGTACCTTTCTTCGGTTGAATGTTAATATTACAATTTTTTTTTGTTTTTTGGATGAAAATAAGCGAGAAGACGGAAGTAATTGAACAGTACCTTAGAAAGGTTGGCGCTTGTAACAAGCAACCATAATGGCTTTAGAGAATTCTTAGCAAAAGCCGCATATGTCTTAATGTGCGGCATAGCATGAGAACGCCCCAAACGATCACTGCGCCACTTGTACATGAAATCAAACAAATATGGCTGTTTTACTGCTACACTATTACTGTAAGGAAATGAGCCACCTGCTTCGTACCCTTCATTAGAAGTGCGAACGTCTTCTACGCATGGATAGATAATTCGCAAGTGTTCGCCATCTAAAAAATAGAATTTCATAAGAAAAGTTTTTCATTTTCGAGAGTTAAGAAACTCCCACTATTAAAATGCAGCTGAATGAAACGGACCTGTTTCCGCTCCTCCAGAAAGACTGTTTAAAAACTGTCCTGTAAGCCAATATTCCGGTTCTGCTCCAAGACTACCAAATGAACTAAATTGAGCATGGTAAGTAAAACCATCCATGTTTGCATCTCCGAACAATTCCTTTAATATTACACGCAGTCTTGGATGACCATATTTTGTTAACTGAACTCCTAAAATTCAATTTTTATAAACAATACCTCCAAATCAATAAAAAAAACCATTAAAATTGCGAGAGTGAGCTTGATGGCCAATACGGTAATCTCATGTCCTTCACAGGATATTATCTGCCATCGCGTCGTCTTAAATTACCAGTAACATCATTGGCTTCTTTAAACCGTTTGAATCTTGCATAACAGTAGAGAGATAATTTTTCACAATATCTTGTAAGTTGTCAAAATTCACATTATATTTTGACTTGCCTTTCACATTTTAAGACTTTAGGCATAATTTTACAAACAAACCTTAATACGTATGGATATGTAAAAAGCATGATGCAAAAAATGAAATGAAGTGAAAAAGATGACCTTTATGAGCTCCTGGTACAGAGTAAATAACTCGTGCCTTGACATGGGAAAAGTCAATGTTAGCAATACGATCTCGCCAGTGTTCGATAAGATCCCAATCTTGACTTGTTTTATACTCGTTTAAATATTTTACTAAATCATTCCGGAAACTTGATTCATTTTCGTCAAAAATGTTATCACCAAATGGCTGAAAACTTTCATACATGAAAGCATTTTCACAACAGTTCCGATTGCAAACCTCGAATTCATAACATCACTTCTCCAGGTGGTAAAAGAAAACCCCACACCAAACATGACTACGTGTATCGTTTTTGAAAGTTACAACAACGTTTCTTTTTACTCATTTTCTGGAAGACAGATGGAACATGATCTAGCGAAACTATGTGAAAAAGTATATACTTCAATTCCACTACAGTGATAAAATGCTTGAGTTTTCCAATTCCAGTCGTTTTCCAACAAATTGGCAGTTGCAATGACAACGTGCACTCTTCCACTATTGCTTTCAAAAATGGAAATTTTCGAATGATGCGTTCCGAATGGTATAATTAAGCGTGCTCGTCCAACATTGACGTTATTTACTCTACACTGTTTGACTGCAGTTCTTGTCATTGTAACATCAGTCCCCATTCTTTCACCCACAATTAATGTAATTGGTCCTTGTCGTAATCGGCCTGGATACTGGCTGTAAATGACATGGCATTTACAAAAACCAAATACAAGTTAAAAAACTTTAAAGCTAATGAGACCATATTCTAAATTTTCTCAATCCGTGCGGACAAACCGCAATCTGTTCAGTAAACATTAGCAACAGTGTACATGTCCTTTCGTTATATCCAAAAGTTATTAGAAGATGGATATGCTTCAAATTCTTTTTCAAATGGAAATTTACAACTTCATTAACTAATCCAACGTTAAAAAACAAAGAATACAAAAAATTCGACGAAATAATTAAAACTATATATAAAACAAGCCAGAGTGGTTTAGTGTGCAGCGCTCGGTAAATTTGAAACTAAAATTTGTATTATCCCTAAATATAAAAAGGGCTAGTAGAATTCAGCAACATCTATGCAGCTCATTTTTAATTTAAAATCCAAAACACTCTAATGTAAGCAAAAAAATGTAAATTACTTATACTGCAAAATACATGCTTGACACTCTTTTCGAGAATGGAAGGCCATACATACTCTAAGCGTTACTAAGATTAAAGTACTTACGAAAGTAGCCAACGCAGATCAACCATGAAATTAAAATGGATTGACGCCACGGGCGAGATAAGTTCCAATAATTCCGCAAACGACAAAGCATTGGCGTTATGCTGCTCCTCTAGACCTACAACCTGAAAACAAGTGGTGACGACAACAAGTCAACAATCATAGACGAAGCAAAGGCTATGTTGTATAACCGAAACGCCCTCCCGTTATCTCCTCCCCTTCGTTTCCTTCAATCCTCCTCTCACTCTTTCTATTACCTCCAACTGCGAATAACTTTTTTTTGTAAAAAACCCTTCCTGACAACAAGTTTAAAAGAGGTTAAAAGCTAAAAATGGAGATAGAAGGCTGAGAAAATTAGTGTACGTAAATAGTTCTGATATAACTATGTGAGAACTTAAAACTAACCTTATTGAAATACAGTCTATCTGTCAAACAATTTTGTCTCATACGTTTCCCTTCCGATCTATGACCACTAGATCCTTCACCCGCACATCCCAACGCCTCAGCCACACCCCGTTTCATCTCTAAAATACCATCAGAGTCAATTTTCACACATAAACAATGAAAAAAAACAAACCAAAAGCCAACCCACCTAGTCCTACCCTTTTCCTGTCTAACGGTAACCCAACCGACCCCATCCCATACCGAACCAACCACACTGAGAGCAGCAATAGTTGCAAGTTCAAAGGGCGGCAAAACCGGATTTAACGCGGCTTTATGGATTAGCTATTTGTGTACGACCTTAAGTGAATTGTTCAGACGTGAGGAACTTGTGTCACTTCAAATAATTACTACTGGATCGCGCTTATAACCAGCGATAATTCGCAGTTGTATATAAAAGCTGTTTTCAAACTTACGATTGATAGCTGAAATTTGAAATTAACAATAAATTACAGTTAAATATTTCAAAAATGCAAAACCGAATCTGAAGTGTGATTTAGTAGATAAACTTACTGTCACAGATGTGATATACCGAGCACAACGTTCAGTAACTAGTAGTTTGAAATGAAGATCGTTTGAACTTACCACAGTGGAATTGCTCGATGATTTTGTTCATTAGGAAATGTTCGAGCAATCTGCTACCTTCACTAAGCTTGAATTAAGGAAAAACTTCCTTTGTATTAGCTATCTTTCTTAATTCAACTATTCCTCATAAGTCTGTCATGTATTTCATAACTATCAATGATGTATGTGCTACCAAGTAGCTGAAAAAGGGGACTTTCATAACCTTTAGTCTAATTATGACCCTAATTAATCCAAATTTTTCCTCAAAAAAAACAAAGTAAAGATCATTTTTTCTTTCTGAAAGCAATAAATAAAGATTTTTCAGATAAATTATAACATTAATAAATTACATAATCAATAATAAGGGCGAAAATTTTACGATTTATATCTTTCAAATCACTAAGAAAGGGTTTTTTGAAAGGTTCGAATCTTTTGAAAGGTTCGAAACTTAATAATAACTTTAACAAAGTGTTAACGGCAACTATTTTCTTTTTTAAACCGCAAAAAGGTAGGTCTTTTTAAAAGGTACGATAAACTATTTTCCTTCAGCGACTGAAATTCACAATAAATTCGTAAACTGCTCCATCCGAAAATAACAATTCATTCTAATACAATAATAGTTAAATAAAGTATAAGGAGATAAAGGAACCAACACACCACCGCACACGGAAGAAAATAAAACAACAATGACACTGATGTGAATGGATACACTCAAACATTGCATCATTGCACTCATACAGCAACAAATATGCAAATTTTTGTGACTAATTCGGTGCTTCTTCGCCATATCGATTATTAACATGTGACTTTCACGTAATTGGTGTGTGGGATAAGTATTACTGAAGTGTTTTACATCCTTTCAGAACTCTATACCTTCGTCTTCGTTATCTATTTCTCTCAGTCTGTACTGAAAGCAAAAAATGACATTTTCCGGAAAAATTATGGCATTAACAAAATGCGAAATCAATGATAACATCAATGGAAACTTACCTCAGAGTCTCCAAAACAGCAAAATAAACAATCCAAAAATGCTTTCACGCATGGTATTTGTGCTATTCTTCCTTCCTCCTCCAATAAATCAATGCTTTCTGTCATGTCGACATCTAGTACCCTTGAGTCGTACGTTGAAAATGGTTCTGGGTCAAAAAGATGATGTGAATTCGGATAGATCTGTTGTGAGAATAATTATCAATATATGATTTAATTTAGGAATTATGAAATTCTTGAAAAAGCATGAACTGATCCAATGAAATCTACTCAGGATAGGTTAGCAAATGGATCAGAAGAAAACAATTCTAACAAATTAGGCAACAAAAAATTTATGATAACATCGAAACATCAAAATTTGGAATTGAAAACTAACTGTTTTCATAAACTGTTGATACTCATCATTATCATCATCGATAAGCACCCGAAAAGTACCACCTCTAGCGAGGTTGCCACCTTCTAAAAATCGTAAATCGTAGAAAGAAGGAAACAGTTCAGCACTTCGTCGAATTCGTCTTTCCTCGTGGGATGGATTCATTGGATTAGATTTATGTAACTTATCGTTCAATTGAAAAATTTCATCTGCTTGTGCCCAATCGTATGTAAACTTCTTTATCCAAGCATCCATATCGCGATGCGTATAAAAACGAGCCCTTAAAGTATAATCAAATTTTATGTATCAATAAATTTATTGATTAAACAAAAAAACCATAAAAAGTTGAGTTGAAATTTTAAAATGGAAGTTTAAAAAAAAAATGGTTTTCAAATTTTTTGCTAGTTACAGTCTTTGGAAGTTCTTGAAATATTTTTGCAAGTAAAATCTGCAGTGTTTTAAAGTCATTAGCTTTGCCAATTAGTAGTACGAATTAAATAAAAAATAAGTTTCAAATTTGAAAAATTTTATTCAGCAAATATTTTTAAAGAAAATCCAAGAGACCTTAAATTGAAATAGCTGGGTGGAACATTCGCGCACCAATTGCAAACTTCGAATCTTGATCTTTCAGCAAAATTTGCTTCAAAGCTTCTTCTTAATCGACTCAGAATTCGATGACAAATTGCCGTCATTGTATCCACATGATCCTCGGGTTGATATATTTCTTCAATTGAATGACACTTATAATTACAAACGATATGTATGGTTGAACCTAAATTCAATGCAATAATTAATTTTATAATTAATAAAAACTGTCTTATAAATAATAGAAATTTTTGGAAGAGAAAAGAAGAATATGGATAACTTACAAGAGCTAACATATGGATTTGGTGTAGTGATAACAGTGTAACAAGTATCATCATTGAAATTTCGAATTACACCACTTCGAAATACATCAAGCACATGACCATCACTTTTCTCGTCAGTTCTTATTAATACCTTTAATTTTAGTGCGCTCAACACCGATTGAAGACCATTCTTGTTGAACATATAGCCTACACGTGCTTTTGATGGTTCAAATGTTCTGAAATTGTTGCAGGTTTTTTTCATAAAAATTCTATTTAAATGATAGTTTTAGCCATACTAAGCTCTGATATCTTACTGGAAAATAAAATTAAACAGTACTTTCCTAATGAATTATTTGGTTGAGCATGAAGGATATCTGCCACCAAACATGCCTCCAGAAATTTTATTTTTTTTGCATAAATAGGTCGAGGAATGTTACGAATATTATCGAGACAAGTCATCCATTGACTTACACCACCACTGCAGCATAAATAATATTCTAAAATACTGATAAGAGTGAGTGACAAAACTGTCCATGATAATATCACTTAAATGAATGTGTCAATTAACAACAAAAAAAAATCTTCAACATTTCATTTTAATGACATTCAATACACATATATTTTTGAAATATATACTTGAAAGAATCGCTGCAATGGGCATAACGTCGAACATCTGATTGAACAGAAGATACATATTTGACTGTGAAGGAAATTGGGACCGACACTAAATTAGTGTAAATTTAATAATCTAAAATCGCGTAGTTAATTTTTTGAAGATCAGAATGGCAAGTGCACTGCATTAGCTGATAACAGTCAGATGTGAAGTTGAGAAGCTGATCTACACGTAAATCGTTTCCGTGAATGCAATAACGGTCAAGAAGTATTTTTACATAAACTGGAAAGGAAAAGAGGATAATTGCTAGAGCGATGAAGTAGTTTTCGGTACTACTTAGGTGTAATCGTAATGACATAACACGATGATAAGGATGCATATGCAAAATTTCAATGAAAATCACATTAATATTGTTATCATTTATTCTTGGGCGAAGGATACCTTGTAACCTCTAGTGCAGTAAAAAGATAAATATGTCTAGGCTAGCCAAAATGAGCCTAAGTGTCCATCATAATGTCATTGTGTTAAACCTGATAATCGGTATTGCCACACTTATCACTAAGTGAAGAAGCACAACAATTGGTAACATAATTTTTGACAAAATGATGCAAAATTTAAAAAAGAGGTCATTTTTACCACTTCAGCAAAGTGTTGCTGATGGCTTGTTGATGCTACATTATCAGTATTGATCACTTCGATTGTTTCATGATTACTGCGCAAAAGAATCACATGTTCTGGCCATCGAAGCTTCATCAGTATTAGTAGTATGATCATTTCAATTTGCTGTTTTCCACAACCAACATACCTACCTATATATATTGCCGTTTAATTGTCGACTTTTTTCTCTCTCTGTCTTCAGTATTAATGACTTCTAAATTTCCTACTTGGATTGTATCGCGTATTGCAGTGTTTAAAATTTTTTTTGATATCTTACATGGCTTAATAGATGATGGAATGTGAGTAAAAGAAATCTCACTGTTCCGGTAATTATTGAATGAAATATCTTCTACAGCAATATTTGAAATTAGGAAAGGAATTTGCAACTGACCAAGAAATAAATAGCGTTTTATTGGAGGTAATCCAAATTCATCAAACACTCGTAGGAGTGAATGAATGCAACCATGTAAATTACCAATTACAATTACACCATCATTTGTTAAATTAAGTTCTATCAAAGTTGGCTCCTCCAAGAATACATCTGCTCCATAGTGTAGAATCTAGATTGAAAATTTTTACATTGGAAATTCCAAAAAATATAAATTATATCCATAAATTTGGGACTCACACTGGAGGAATATTTTGCTGCAAAAAAAAAATCAAACAAACAAACCTGAACAATTTCAGAAGCCGAAAAACACTTCCGGACAGGTACATCATTGTCGATACAGCGTATCAGAACAATGATGTATGTTTCAAGCCTAGTTTGAGTAAGTTTGGTGTCACACGTATGTACCATTCAGTTTTGCCGTTTGGGTTAAATCAAGGTATTAAATCAGATAGAATCTATACAAACGGATGTAAGACAAATACTGTGATTACAATCCAAAGAAAGCTTTCGATAGACAACTGCATCTTCTGGATTTTTGCGCTTGAATTCAGGTCGCAATAACAAAGATCATTTTGAGCGCGAGCACTTCCCATCCCTCCTGCTCTCTCCACATATATATATATATATATATACATAACATGATATCTGGAATGCAAGCATTCCTTGCAAACGATCAAAAATCTCGAAATTTTTCTATTTGGATATCCCAAGCACTGCTCTCAATTCACAAATTTTTGCATCATTTTTCTAAAAGGAGAAATTTCTATGTCTTTTCTTCAAAAGTAGGCTGTGGTAGAAATCAGTGTTATATGTTTTATTCCGCAAAGCACATTTTTTTTTACAGCAAGGAAAACCATATAGTTACAAGTCTTAAAATGAGACAAAATGAATAAAAATTACATACCCGAATATATTTTTCAATTGAGCAAAGTGTTACATCAAAATTTTTCGACAATACCACTTTTTAGACAATTTTCAGCATACTACAACATAACAACTATAACAGAGACCAGCAAATACATACAAACCAATAATTGGCGACAAACTCAGGAAAAAAACAATATACGAAGAACATAAGGCCAAAAACAAGAGATGAAGCAAGAGAGTGAATTTCAACAAATTAAGATAACTTAAACTAAGTAACAATATTAAAAGAATATTTTTAATTTTCAATTACCAAGCCGAAGTTTTTTACACACACTACTATCACTAACAATATCATTATCGCCAGAGGTATCCGAAATCAGTGAAGAATTTTCGTACAATCCAGGTAATTCGAAGGACTGCGCTATTGAAGAAGCATTATAACGATCGTACTGAAAAGAGAGCATTATCGATGATAAAAATGCAATATTTGCAAACGATATATATAATAACCACATAACGGGTAATATTCAGTTACCAAACCCCCAATATATATATATATATATATATATATATATAGGAAGAAGCCACTAGGAAGAAAGCTACTTTCTAGAATAGCATAAAACATCAACTTTAATTAAAAATCAGTAAATTTGAGATGAAAATTAAAAAAATAATCTCTCTTTCTAAAAAAAATACTTGTGACAATTCCCATAATTCTTCAATGTTCAAGTTTTCTCCGATGTATGAAGTTGTGAAATGCTTGTCAGAAGTTGAGGGTGTATCGCCGCCATGTGATTTCTTTGAAAATCGTGCATCGAGGCTAGTTTCAGGCAACACATCGTCCACTGCAAAAAGTTCCACAAGCTGTTCCGTAGCCATTGTTTGTAATGAACGATTATCCGCGCCAACTAGCGCCTAAAAAATTAAATGGTATCAAGCTGAATACTTCACAGTTACATTACTTTCGGTTAAAAACATAGCTTCTGATCTGGATCCTCAAACTTTACCACCAATATGCACAATAAGTGTATAAAACTAACATTAGCAGTATCTGTCTTGAATTTTTGCAATCGCATAATTTTTTGCTCGATAGAACCTTCAGTAATTAATCGATAAACATTTACAACACATTTCTGTCCAATGCGGTGAGCTCGATCCGTGGCTTGCAAATCTTTCACCGGATTCCAATCGTGTTCCAAAAAAATTACAATATCAGCTCCGATTAAATTCAGTCCTTCGCCACCTATCTGAAAAAACTTATAAATTGGCAAATTTTTTATATAATATGAATGATACAATAGTAAACTCAAAATGCCAAAATGGCGCTGTTTTTTTTCAATGAACTACTTAAATTCATAAAATGTTGTATATATAAGAGTTCACAGTAAGAGCCTTTCTTCGGAGGGGGTGATGTTCAGTCTCTAATAAGATCATCAACAGAGCAAATACCACCATTAATGGTAATGCATTTTTGCTATTCTGGAATCTAAAACATGTAATTATTTTTATAAACAGTCAAGAAATTTTTAAAAAGAAGTCACGGAACATCAATACAACTACTTACATTTGTCGTGAGAATTAGCACATGTATACTAGGATCGACATTGAACTTTTCAGCGACGGCATGCCTCTCATTCACGGGCACCGTGCCATCTAGCACAGCAAATCTAAAATTATCAACGTTATCAGTGGTCACATTCTAATGAAATTTCCTTTTCAAAATTCAACACTCGTTATCATTCTTAGGACTGTTTGTTTTCTAATTTATCAGTCATGAGGAATATATATCCAAAATTTAGAGGACCATCCCGCATTTTCTCTCAATTAGTGGAACACTTGCTGCGGTAAAGCCATAGTTATTAAATAATTAAAAGAATGCTACATTAACTAACCTTATATCAGATCCTAATTCTCCTGAACTGAATAGATTCACGAGTAGCTGAACTGCGGCTAACCGTTGACAAAATATAAGCGCACGATGGCCACTATCAGTTTCCGATATTTCGTTATCTGTATGAAAGAACACAGTTATTTTTTCTTAAATCATCATAAAAGTAAAAAAGCCGATCAACTTGGAGAAAAACAGACTTGGTAAGTGAACTTTTTCGTGCAAAAAGTGCCTAAAATTGTACTGAAATCTGAGAAATTAATATTTCAAGTGATATTTTTTCTCATCGGTTGATAACAATTCTAGACAAAGGAAAGTTAATCTGTATCCAAGGTCATCATAATAGTTTCAGTATATTTCAGGTTTTACAAGACGAATGCAGTATTAAATTACATAGCTTACGTCGAATTATAAATTTAATTACTAATCAGAATTCAAAGTCACCGTGTATTGGGGATTCTTCGGACAGAGCATAATGTTCTCGAGAACCAATGCCACATTCTTTGAGGAGTTCTCTCAAAGCAATTATTTTACCAGATTCCTCAACACAGCCTTGCAGCTTTATGTTCAAACTAAAATTAGTGTGTACAAGATAGTAACTACCCATAAAATACAAACCTGAAGAAAGACGTCTAATATGACCAAAAGAGATCGAAACACTTACTTTTTCAGAGATTTCTGGCTTACAAGAAAAGGATGAACAGTACACTTCCGAAGTTCGGCAATGGTTTCTAAGGCACAAACACTTGGAAGATTAGTAGAAGTTCGACGAGAGGACTGGTACATGTCGACAATATGATTGTAAACAAAGCGCTGCACAGTGGTCATGTTGCACATGTAATCTTGCACAATCTTCTCCGGCAGATCTTCAAGCACGTCTGTTTTCAGTCGCCTCATAACAAATGGTAATATTGATTTGTGTAGCCTCTCCAACGCATCTTGGCCGTCCTTAAAGCGATTATTGGAAGAAAAAAAAAGAACTTCGTAACTTCATTTCCAAACTAAACAAAAATACCAGCAGCTATTTGCAAGAAATAGTAATAGCACAATAAGTATATAATTTTGGTAGAATAATCCATACCACATGTATAATCAAAAACAATAGCTAAACATGTACCTTTATTTCCTGAACGGAAGCATTAACATTTCGTGATCCATTTATTGCATTTAAAAAGGTCACTTTAAACTGTCGCATTGTTCCCAAATAACCAGGCATTAGAAACTGGAACGATACGAATTAAGTACATTAAAATATGCATCGACTAAAACTTTCATAGTTTTATCACCAATTAGAACTAAAATAAAACATATGGCTTATGATATCAATGTGTTTAAAAATAAACGATCGTGTAAAACAGCAATAAGCTAAAATTTGTAAGACTAAAAAAGCATGCTTGAAAAAGAGCCCAAAGATCTGCTGGAGTATTCTGCACCGGAGTTCCAGAAAGTATGAGACGATTTTGTGCTTTGATGCTAGTTAAAGCCTTAAACAACTGCGTGGTAGGATTTCTTATCATATGGCCTTCATCCAAGATGATATAGTACCATTCTATATCTCTGAAAGCATACCGTTGTAAAACAAATGATTGTAACTGAGATTTGCTACATTTTTCTAATCATGAGCTCTAAACTTACTGAACATAAGTGCAGAACCGCACAGTGTTGTACGACATAACTGTAACTTTTTGCGATTTATCCACCAATAATTTCCTTTCTTTATAGCCTTCCTCGATTTTATGAAACGGCGACAAGGATGGAAAAAATTTTGACCATTCAGCACACCAGTGATTAACCAATGTTGAAGGACATACAATTAGAACCTTTAATAATTTAGCATATTATACTGCTAAGGGATTTTTTTGTACCAAATTTTTAGAGTTTTTTCGATCCCGAACAACGTTTTAAGCGACACTTGTGTCCTTTGACTTTGCAAAGTCGCTCATTCTGTTCTCTATTTTTCGAATCATTTATGTTAATAAATCTAAACATTTTTCATTTACTAAATCGATAAACAGTTATCTCAATAAGCTTGGTTATCTTGGTATAAACTATTAATATTTTACTAACTTTTGCTTGAGGTTTATGGTGGATTTTCATTGCCAATAAGCAAAGTGTCTGAAGGGTTTTACCAAGTCCCATATCATCAGCAAGTATGCCGTTTAAACCATACTCTTCTAAAAATGACATCCATCGAATACCCTCCTGCAAGAAAACTTACGGCGATGAAGGCAATTCCTCATCACTTCTGATAAAAATATGAAAAATACTTTTCCAAGTGGGAAGGCAAATAACGAAACAAACTTGCTGATACTGTCGTAAACCAGTCGAAGCATTTAGTCCTTTGATTTCAGTCAACTGTAATTCCGGTAACCGACTAGGATCACCCAACAATAGATCAAGAGTATTGTCGCCAAAAATCTCATCTGCCACATCATTTTCCAGAACAGACTGAACTTCGATTCTCCGATTCTAAAATGAAACACACGGTAAAACATTGCAAATTAATGTCACCAACACCAAGGAAACGAAGAAAATTTTCGTAATTTTTAAGCATAAAAAACTAACTGCTTTTAACGTCATCAACGGCACAAAATTACGAAAAGCCATTGCTGCTGCTTCACGTACAACCTGACAGCTATCTGCCATAAGACGTAGGGATATTGGAGCCAATAAACGAAGACCTCCTAGCATCTAAATGAACTGCGTTGTTTTCATTACAAATGCAATCAAACAGTGGAGTACACAACAGATTTCATTATAATGATCGATGATATAAGAAAATAAAAATAGTCGTACTTCAACATGGAAGGTGCTAAGAAGAAAAAGCAGTTCTACAAGTCCGCATCGAATGTGCGCTCGTGTTTCTCCAGTGCGTAATTTTTTCTGGAGTGGTGCTACAGCCACCTGTAATACTGATCGAAGAAATCCGTCTATGCGAGCAATATTACTCAAACATTGAGCAGCACAGTATCGAACAACCGCATTTTCCGCTATAAAATTAAAAATTATTGCAACAATTTGATTCCTGTAGAACTTTTAAAAACTGTTGAAATATAATGGAAGAAAAAATGAAATAAAAACAAAACAAAAAATGACTAGCAACCTACATGTCAAGTATACTCCAAGCTCCAAGACAATGTCGGAGAGGTGAGGCGGAACACGCCGTTGTATTCTACTTTCATCAACGAAAATAGTGTAAGCCATCATAAACATGGCTACTTCCTTAACAAAAAAAACATCTATGATTTCAAATTATGACAATAACACAAATACTCACACACCGTCAACAATTTTTTTGACCTGATCATGTGCTTACTCAAATTTACTACAACCTTGTAATTGTGCTACACCTCACAAGGTAGAATAATAGACGGCATCAGCCCACGTTTACTGATTTTGAGATTTTATTTCGATAAAGGTACATCAATGCACGGAGAAACATATAACCCGAAACAAATCAAGGGGATTCCGCTCATGTTCACTAGCCAGAATCGCCTAGTACGTGGCATCCACTGTCTCAGTGACAAATTGATTCAAAATACCTATGAAGATCAACCTCACCGAATCGTAAAGCTACTTTACATGATCGTATCCGAAAAACAGTTAAGCCATTATCAAAAAACAAGTTTCACTATACAACCATGCAACTCTTACAAAAACATGGAATTGTAATTTGAACTGAACAACTCTTTATAGAGAAATAGAGAACACCTTCAAGGAACTACGATTTCTAAAATCCAAAAGAGAAGCCATATCGGTACCAGCAATAGGTGTTACCAACATACGAATGACGTATTCTGCATTTTGAGATCGTGAAGAAAAAGGTCCCCTCACACACTGTGATAAGATTACTTCTTCTCTGCAAGCTTTATGAAATAAGTATGTGATGTGTTAACAAGCAACTAATTGGTGTCACTCACGTATAATGTCCAAAGATTAAGGAGGACACAATCAAGCCATCAATCTCAACGTCAAACATTTTCATCGCGATGTTAAACACCAAATTATACCTTTCAGTAGTTAAAAAAGCTAACCTGTCAGTTTCTGGCGGGAATCGATTATTACACGAAACCAAACTAGCAACTATTTGTTTAATCATCTTGGCATGTGGGCTCGGCTGCCTTTCTAAAAACGACCGATACTAACTACTTTTGTGAATGTGCAGCGAGTGTAATTGGCATAGACGCATTTTAAATCTTCTGAAGCGACCTTTTTATTGTTGTCACTCAGTCAATTCTGCATGAATTGCTCTAACGTTGCTCAACTAGTGCTACTTCGAAAATGCTTCGCGTTGGTCACTAAAGAAATGTAAGTGTGCAAACGCACAAGAATAACTATCTATGGAGTAACAATTTGACTAACTACGGCAACTGTTATTTTTAAAACCAAATTTTTACCAGAAGCTATTCGAAAGAGAATTGGTATTGAGTTTAGAGCATACTGAGCAAACGTTACGTTTTCTTCAAAACGGATAAGTTCCATTAGAGGTTTTACAAAAGGATTCAGTGATGGAGAATCCAACAAAGACTTCGGATAAATCAGTAGTAAAGAAGAAACGGTCAGTGCATTAACACGTCTGCAATAATCAAACTGATTCAAACAATCATACTCCTGAGCAAAACCTTTGGTTAGTGTTAAGTTTCAAAAAATCAAAACTTGTCTCATGTGGTAAAAAAAAAGAATATTTTTACGAAGTGAAAAAAAACTACTAGTACACCCACTAAAACTTACGAGATGTTTGATGTCATCACTGCTTTTGCTGTTGCAACGGCATACTTGAAACTTTCATACCTCAAACGCAATATTTCTCTTTCATCCGCTTCTCTCAAAATATTGTAGCAGATCTCGTAAAGTACACTAAACATATAAATTTGTCACCAAGAAGATTAAAAAAATGCGAAAAACTACACCGATATCAGATATATCACCAAACGAAATGATGTTAATGCTCGAGAGGAATAAATTTTGATTAAAAACATGATCCACAAATGATACTGTAATTTTATAAAAAAAAAATTTCACACCTTGCATTGTTATCAACAGTGTCCCCATGTGTTTCCACATCGAATATTTTAGCTGTACTTACTCCTTTCTTCCGGCAATACGATGCAAAATCTCTATAAGCATTATCGAGGTATAAAAAAAACATTTTCTCGTCATCATAAGCAGCATTTGGTGACATAATTAAACCATGAAGCACTTCGGCTACATAACTGGGAATATCAATCGCTATTCCTGACCTCCTGAAAAAAAATCTTTACTATCAGCATTAATACTCATCTCATTACTGCGAACATGTCCTATAATTTATACGGCCACATTATATCAGTAGAACTTCAATTTCATTTCTTACGTAGATGTTTCTTAACTAAATAGCATGTGGTCGCAATACTTACGCTAAAAATAATGGAAAAAGTGACTTTATTGTCCCAGAGAATGTGTCAAAGCGCAAATTTTGAACGTTCAGCACTTCGAACGACACTACCCTTGTCTTCAGATCGGAAGTTACAGACCAAAAAATGTTCACTTCCCGTTCTTGGTTATTCGATTGTTTTTACAAGTAACACTGACAGAATAGTCCGAGAGATAAATTCTGAAATGTTCATGCCAGTCTAACTGAGAAAACACGAAGTATACTTACCACACATATGTAAACCAAGCATGACTGAGCAAAACTCCGCCAAGTCTATGCATTATAACTAGAGACCTCATCATCGGAGTAATTAGCAGTTGGACCGCTTCGCTCAGTGACTGATCGCCTATCTAAAAATTATAATAAAAGTTAATATGACGGATATAAAATCCATTAAACTAATTCAAAAAAATTAGTCAATTTTTAATTCCATTTGTGAAAATAACCATGATCACCTACACACCTACATAACCTAACCATTCAATTCAGTATTTTTCGATTAAGAATATGATTAAGTCTAGCTCGATGAAAGCTTTTACAAACTCAAAGCAGCAACCAATCCGTTCAGTATAGAGTAAAAAGAAATAAAGAATTGGTTTGACAAACATAGGAACCAAAAAGCAATAACAGTGAAAAAATAAATAATAGTTACTCGTGAAGGAAAATTATAAATAGCTGAAATTATAGGGGCTAGAAAACGAGCCACATGTAGTTTACGCGTCAAGACAACATCAATTCGAATCATATCGTTCAAAGATCGTAATTCATCACCACACAGGCATTCTGTAGGATTTCGGCTAGCGCTTGAACCCACATTGCATTTTTCGAGATCTAGAAGAGTATACTTGATATCTTCGTAGAAAATTAAGCTAACGGATGAAAACAAATAGTAAGGCATCAACAAACCAATTTCTGCATTTCGTGCATCAATAAGAAGACAAGCGATCCAACGACCAATTGTTTCAACTAAAGCTTGTGGCAAATGTTTTGCAAATATGAAATACTCGACGATATGACGAACGCATAATATACAAGCTTCGATGAGATCCTCCGTATCCTGTGGTGCAGCAAAAAGCACAATACGGAATAAAGACGCTAATATTGACATTGTGCATGTTTCAAATTCATCACACTCGTTCTGGTCCTGGAAGGAATTTTTTTAAATCAATTTTAGCTTCATCTGGGACGGGTGCTAAGGTTACATGGACTCAGCAATTTTAAGACTTTTTATTTGATTTACATAGATTTAATATTTCGATGAAAGATTCTCTGCTTAAATATACAACTCGTCGTAATGAGTACAATGGTTTAAATTTACTACTTTTGATTATATAACGGATGAACACTGTTATCATATGTATCACCAACAAAAATAAATTCTATCAAGTATTATCCTATTTTACTGTCGCCGCAATCAAATTGTAAATATAAACATCATAAAATGTAAGTTCGAGGCTATAAAAAACCCCTACCTAAAATCTGACAAAAATATGGATATGCATAACCTTTAAAAGCGACAGCCTGGAGAATGATAGCGAAAAAACACTGATTACTTTAAGTGATAAAGTAATGTGCAACGGATCCAAAAGATGAGAAAGATTATTCGACACAGGATAGGGTAATTTTCGTGCAGAATCACCTTGCAACCAGATAAGTAACAATGACAAAAGATCAACTGCTACGGTGTCAATATCCAACAACTACAAAAAGTATTTGAAATTTCATAGGGCATACAATGTTTTGCAACAGTCCGTAACTAAGTTTTGACCGCGAGCAATTCATTTGTATTTCATTTTAAACAAAACCGCCAGTTTTTTTAAAATGGAAAGACGTTCTTCATTCACTTTTAACAGGCTAACCTGATTTCGCGAAACATTGCATGTAGAGTCGATAAAACGATAAATAACGTGTTCCAGATGTGAGATCATTTCCGACACTTCTGGCTTCAAATCAGCTTTGCAAAAAAGAGTGGTTATCGCAGACAGAGCTGAAGCACATACCTAAAGTTCCAACTTATAAAATTGTAGAGCAATAATGACGATTTTTATTTTTTTGAAGGCAAGACGATAACAGACTTATAAAACTTTATAGAAAGCAAATAAAGATAGAAGCACTACACAGAGACCTCATCGTGGGAGTCCTCAAATGAACACAGTAATAATTTGAAGATTTCACTGAATTTAACATCATAGTACGGCCCGGCAAGATGATACTTTATTATCAACAGTGCCGCTTGACGATGGAACCAAGTCTAAAATCATGCAAACCAGTCAGTCATATATCAAGTCTATGCAACATTTACAATATATTCCAGTTTTATAACAAAGTAGGAATCAAATAACGATTTCTACATTGATATCTAAAGAACCTTTAGCAGTATTTATGAATCAATTGTAAAACTTTTCTAATCACATACAAAACTTACATGTTTATAAGATTCCAAATCATTAGCATTCTGATAGTCAGCCTGAACACTACAGGTCATTTTATGTAACGCGTATATATGGTCAAAAATGATATCCACAAATTCTGGAGATGGAAAAACCATTGTCAAGCGTGCAATACATTCCGCGACCGTTTCGCGAACTGGACCTACTGCTGTCCTAAAGTAAAAACGTAATTATTCATAACATAAAGAAATGAACTGGATAAATTATATGTAATAGTAAATGAAGTTTTACAAATAATTTATTCGAAATATTTACCGTCAAGTTTCAGTTCTCTGAAATCCAAGAACAATTTGATCAAGTAATCAAACTACAAACCTTCCGGAAGAAAAATCAATGAATTTGTCGAGTGCAATAGCCTGAAGAAGCCTCGTTGCGAGAATATCAACCAGTGATGGAGGAAGCCTTAAAATTCAATCCGCTCAGATTTAAATTAGTTAGGATTTCTTCAAAAAAGATTCCTAACTTAGTCCCTAATTAATTAATTAAATGATTATTTTCAAAATTCAAAATCATTGTGTAAATACTCAACACACCGCGATGGGGCAACTGTCAAAATACAGGCGATTGCTAAGGCAGCCCCATGTCGAATTTCCCATTTTACATTGACTACATCATGCATTAACTGGATACAGATTGAATATACTGCTGCATCTAACTCTTCCAAGCCATCGTCACAGCCAATAGCGTCGGCAGTTACAAGATCTAACTGAAATAATTTAATACCAATAAAAGTAGCTTATTAAAATTCCACAGATACAGTGCCATAAATAGATATCACATTAACAGGGACGCTGTGCTCATAATGGCTGCATTTCTACAGGTTTTGTGAACGAAATGAAAGAGGCGTTTAAATTGGCTACCATCTGAAGAATACTACTGCATAAGGCGTTCATTCATGGACAAGATTTCGTATTTTTACCCTTGCAAGAGAAGCTAAACCAATGAAAAAAACATATATTGTAAATGAACTGCAAATGAGGAGAGCGAAAATTTTAGAAAATACAAAGATCGGGAAAATAAATTCACTATTACCAATCCATTAAAATAAAACTTTTTTTGTCCTGGATAAAGCAATACTGATATGAAATCAAAGATTCCAACAGCGTTATAAATAAAAGTTTTCACCGCTCTAATATTTTCGTCTGCCAAGCAATTCATAAAAGAGATTTAAAAAAGAAAAAAACAATAAACCTTTTTCTCCGGAATACTCTCGTTATTTCCAGAGGAAGTGAAATCATCTTCAGAAAGAAACGTCCCAGATGAGATACCAACAACAGATTGGAAATCAAGCTGTTCATCAACTAATTTCCGTTGTTCACCGAAACTACAGACACCCATTCGTGTCACTAATTCTGCTTCGCAGCTGAAAATTGAAAATCACAAATCCGAATGTTTCATTTTCCACTCCACTCAATTTGGTATCTCGAAACAGCTTCGGGTTACAACTATCACTTTACCTAAGTAACGGATGATAGGTGCGCACAGCATCTTCCAGATTCAATCGGGAAACATTATCGATTCGCGGCGAAACAATCTGACTTTTGGTAGGCATAGCCTGAAGAATGGCTCTGAACGCCTCAATTGCTGCCTCTCGTGTATCCCATGCACTTGCTTGGAAATTATTCCTTCAACAAAAAACAGAAAAACTAAATTATACGATATACAACAGTCATTTTCTACATATACACCTTTAACAATGATTATCATGACTTTCATGATTATGATTTGATTGAACCTAAACTGTCATTTACTGAAGTGAATTAAATCATTTCTTTAATATTATCTCTGATATTACACTGATACATACTAGTAACTACCTATATTTACCTAATCTAAGCCTTTTTATACATACTTTAGAATATCAATAACGTAGGGATTTGTAAGCGGAAAATGACCAAGAGCTTGAGCGGCTTCATGTCGTACTAATGCATTACGTGATGATAGTAATGCACCAAGCCGCTCTGTCCTGTTCGTCTGCTTTTCCATTTTTTTTTTGTGGTGCTTTGCACCATACAAAAAAGTTGACCTAAAATATAAACACTTCATTTTAGCAAAATTTTATGGAGACAGAGCTGGAAACTTACACCCATAATTCCAACTTCCGAAATAAACTTTTTCACATGTATGTTGATATCATTCTCCTCTACAAATCTGATCTTGCAAGAAAATGGTAAATCCCATGAACTTTCAAATTCAAAATGCCTATATGGACTGTCGTGATCGTCCTGCTATCCAGAACATAGTTTCATTGACGTAGATTAAACACGATCAGAGACGTGGTAAGTCTCATGCGTTGCTACAGAATGTTGGATGTCCAACTTTATGAGTGATTATTATAGTATGCCCACAGAATTATACCCATAAATTTTGTTACCTGAGACAGTATACAAGACAGAAACACTATCACGCTAGCGAAAGACATTGTTTGAATCAGAAAAAAAGCAATGAAGAACCACCTCCTTTGAACTCTCCATATGTACAGCACTAAAATTAAAACTGACGGCCGACCGTTGAATACCGGAGCAGGTGGGAGGGCATTTGAATAGGATGTGTGTCGCCCGTTTTGTCATGCATTGACTTAAATGAATTTTTCAAAAAAGTCTGCTGCCTTTATAAATTTAAAATCATTTTTTCAGTTACCAAAACTATGATTGTAATAATAGTGCGGCCAGGTTTTTTAGATTGGTTGCAGCAACTCCTACAATTCAAATGGTAATTTATTTTAATTCACCTGGTATATGACAGTCTCTTGCTTGTCTTATTACAGCTTCCTATATTGCTGAGTGTGTTGATTTATAAGTAAATAATAAGCTAGATCGGCTTGGAAGTTCATGGTGATCTACATCCAGTCCAGACTTTCGTTGTGTCATGTAAAGCGTTAATACTTTTCCAATGTGTGTGTAAAGCAGTGAACTTATGCTTATTAAATTTTCATTCTTGTTTACTTTAATCACACACACATACAGTTCCTTTGTCTCCAGAACTTCTGAATTCAAAACCTCAAATCGGCACAATACACAAAGGCCCAAAACTTTGTCTTAGCGGAATTTTCAGTAAGAGTTCTTCATGGGATTTCTAAAACCAAACTTGCCAATGCGCATAAACCTAAGTGGTAGAGTAAATCATCCGTTCTTTATCAGTTCTTCATTATGGACGTGGATCGGCCCTTTAAGTTTCTCTCCAGAGTATAAATGTCATAGCATTTTCACGAGTGAGGGTAAGTTAAGGTGACAAAACATTTACCGGTTCAATTCAATACCATTATCTGATGCATGCAGTATACTCAGTTTCAGTTTTTTGAGTACAATGAGGCAATACTGGAAATCTCAACAATAAATACATTCCAAAATTTCCGGTTTTGAATTTTGACTTTTAGTATTCAAGAAAATGTCGGCTTGTTATTTCTGAAATGAAAATTGTCAGTCGATGTAGTTGGTCACTTCATCTTTGGCAGTTAAAATTATTGTCAACAAGTCTTCCATTTCCCAATTTGATCAATTACAATATCATCTTCATCCATGGCTTTACAATCTTCAGTGCTTTTTGAATTCCTTTTTTTCCAAAAATATTAGTTTAATCAGTCTAAAAAAATCAGGCTTTTGTTAAAATTGTCAACAACATTTTAACGTTTGTCACCAGTGATGGTATCTGAAACAATATAGATATTTCAAACAATCGCAACACATTTCAGTCGATTGCTTGTTAATTCAATTCATATGTTTCATTACGAACTCGACTTGGCCGCGGACTCTTTTTTTACTTGTTTCAGTAGGATTACTTTTTCAATGATAGAGATGTTATTTTCTACATTGAGCGATCTGCTTGTCTCTTCATCGCAGTGTGATCTGCCTACGGTTTTTCGATGTTTTGCGTGTAAACACGTGTACGTGAACATGTGTTTGCATAATCACATCAAACATTCTTAACATGGAAGAGATTGTTTTTGATTGATGTGGATATAAAAATAGTCCATTTCAACGTTGCAATCCAACTGTGACTGATGGTGTTACAGATGAGTAAAAAATGACACTGTTTGCAGTCTTCGTTAATGCATTGGACCTTTTTAAAATCCACAGAGTGACCGGGAATATTCAAAAATACGATAAAGAAATGGGAAACCCATGGAAGACACGAGGATAGAATGAAGGATTAAGAAATTATTGCACGATAATCAGCAGGACAATGCAGTGATGATATGAAGCATGAAATGAAAGTCTTGCATTCTCAAATACACTATGACAATGAAAGGAAATTGAACAGGTTTCCTTGCATTTCAAGCTTTTAATTTCATTTCAGATGTCTCCATCATTTTGTTGGAGGCAAAGATATATAGAGAAGACATTACAACAATGAGTTGAGCATTGCGTAATTCTCGAATCTTTCGCGCATTAAACACTGTCGTACACTTGGAAAGCAATGGTTACTCATTATCAGGAATCATTTAGAACTTAATAATCTGGATATTACCAGAAAATAATTTTGTATCCTACTGCTGCTATCTCATTTCGAATCGCCGATTTGGAAGTGTTGGAAAAAAAAGTATTGAAAAATTGTTTGATTCGTGAAACGACGGCAATGAATTATTTACATTCCCAAAAGTTTTTTTAAGATATCAACCATTTATAATATGAAAAAGATAATTAATCAAATTCCTTAATTTCAAAATTTTAATGATTAATTTAGAATAATATTGTAACATCTACATTGTGATTTCATAAGAATACTTGCCTTAATGAATCATACAGATCATTTTCAGAAGGGAAAATGGTGCAGCTATCTCTAAACGAAAATTGTTATAAATTGAAATTTTTGAAAAGCATTAGTAAATAAGATAAATTTATTCAATATTTTTATGTTATATTCATATTATCATTTTCATTTTTGAATAATACCGTTTTATGCAATTAGTGTTTCTCATTCAAATTTAACGTTTAGTACAAACATATCATATCAGCGATCGAGTGATATCACATTTGTTGACGAACTTTTCCTTTCACTTACTAAGCTTTCCAAAACCAGTTCTTCCACATTATGTATGGCAAAATTTGCTGTGTGAAAATGATCTGTAATGTGAGCGTTGTGCTGATTCTGTCAAAATTATTTTAGGTTTTTAATGTGTTACTGTTAGTATTTTTTTGCGATATATTGATTATTGCATGCGTCTTGTATTTTTTTTTAATTTTTGGGTAAGAATTAGTAAAGCAATAAAGTTTATTGTACTGAAATTGTATAAGACAATGCAGAACAAAGTGTTCAGACTCTCAATTATGCAGTTTTTTTTTTTTATCAATGATAACTCTCTTCAAATTTGCAGAGCACTCTGATTTCTTCATATCATTATTACATTTTGTAAAGTATGGCTAAAATTTTCCAAGAATTTTCTTTTAGTTCTCGTTTTAAACTGATTTGAACAAATGAACTTTTTATTGAGACAAGCTTTACAATTTTCAAAGCCCTAAAAAAAAATTTCAATTAGTCGGTACTGAAATATCGCTACAACGAGCCAAATAAATGAAAGAAATTCTCACGTGGCACAGCTCATTTCCTGGCATCTTAGGACAAGAGATTTTCAAATATACTTTAAAAAATCAGAATTGTAAGAAAAGCATATAGAACACTCTTAAAATAAAATTTAATTAGACGAAGCGTTCTGTATGAAGCAGTTGTAATCATTGGTTGTAACTGTCATCATCTTCATCCTTTTTACTTTCTTTTTCTTTTTCTCCGCTGATGACTTCATCAAGTGTACCTTCCTTTTCTACAAAATTCCGTGTTGTAAAAATATAATTAACTTCATTTTTATTAAACGCAAACTTTCCTTTAAACAGGTAGTGAAACAAATGTTTTATTTTTACTGCTAGCTATGAGCATTTTATCTCAGCAGAAGATGACATCTATTTCTTCCGCCCATTTTTCCTTTTCATTTTAATTGATGTTTATAGCCGGTAAAAGAAAACTCTACATGATATTATCAGTGATGTAATAATGATATCCCTCTTCTACATCCTTTCATTCTTCCACACTTTTTCACATTGATTTTTTCTTAACAATTAAAAAGAATTTTTTTTATTGAAATTTTAATCATTTTTACATCAAAATTGTATTGCTACTTGTCTGGGCCAAATTCAATATACGATCTTGTAATTGTAAAAGCTAATAGTAGTGACTGAACAAACGTGAGAGAGAGAGTCAGTAATATAGCACGTGGTGATTTGAATCAGTGGAAAGAGGTTTTGGATAAGTAGTCAGTGAATGTTACCTACCTGCTGAAATAAACGAATAAACAGTTCGTAGAAATGAGAGATTACATTTTTGAAATATCATATTATAGGAATTGAAGAGATTTGAATGTAACAAAAACTTCAAATAGAAATTTATTTATTAGAGAATAGTCTTTTGTTGTTTCTTGCAATATATATGAAACAAAACAAACATTTTACAATTACATAATGTGAAATTTTCATAAAACTACGAAGATTTGCTATGAGTGAGTGAGTACAACACTGTTGTATTCTATTCCCTTTGATGATAAGAAATACACTTCTTATCTCAACCAACGTAAAGCTAATCAATACCAAGACAGGACCAGTTTGGTGATGTCGTTAATTATATTATATGTTTGTTAAATTAAGATAATCTATTGGAAATTAATTATAAAATTCACTTATTACTAATTTTACATCAATTAGATGAGAAATATTTGCATTATTGAAAAAGCAAAATCAGTTAATTAACTGAATATGAATTTGCCGAGAGCAATAATGACAAATTATCATTGTTGTTTTGTAAGCTGTATGATCTGTCCCTCTCTGCTTGCTTCCTTTCTTTCTTTCCTGCAATACGATAAATGTTAAATGATAAGAAATAATTCACCAATTACTTTTTAAATTTATCAATTCTTCCTGCTTTGTCTTATTTTTTTCAGCACAAAAAAGAGAAAAGACAGGGAAAAAAAGGCAAAAAGAAGAGTTTAAAAAAAGAAATTAATTGAGAGTATATAAACCTGCCTGATCGATGATCTTTAATTTAGGAAAAAAAAAAGAAAGAAAAAGAAACTTTGTCTCGCTAGCAAATTGTATCATAGAAAACATTGAATGTTTTCCAACATCAGCAGCTCACATGATATTGTGTACTAACAAAAGGTTATTTTCACAGCTGATACCTTTAACATACAAAAAAAAAGAAGGAAAAAAGAGCGTCCAATATATCCCAACAACATTAATGTTGTTGAACAGAAAACATTCAACGACATTTTTCACTCAAACAAAACTTCCTTTATCCATTAATTAAACATTCATCAAATAGTAACAATAATAAATAGCATTTGCAATTGTATTTCTTTTTTTCTGCTATTGAAATAATTCCTTTTCAAAAATTATTATAAATTTTTAATATTTCTTTATTTAAAATTGTAAAGATTAATTTTGGATTAGAAATGTATCTTATCGTTTCTTTTGGCAGTGAAAAATCCAGTTCTGTTGTTGTCATATTTTGCTATTTTCATTAATCAACATTATTATGCATTACGTTTTCCAATCAGAGAGGGAAATTTCCGTTCAGAAAGCTGAAGCAATATATTATCAATTGTGCATCATCCATTAATGGTAAATTCTTCATTTATCATTTCAATTCAATTCTCTTGCAGTTTTATTCTCGTTGATTGAAGGTTGAGCAGCAGATCACTAACTTTTACGAATAAATTTCATCAAAAATAATGATACTTTAATGGTTGCTATTTCTTTTTGTGTGAAATCTACGAATGCAGCTAATGTCAGCTAATGTCGAACATTATCAATTACTTTTAATTTACCAATAAATTTTCCGGACTATCTAATTTTAGCTTACAATATTTAAGCTATTAGCAGCGCTATGATGATGATATATGTAATGAAACTTTCATATTCAATGTAAGATAACAGATTAATAATTTTGAACTTTTCAGCATACTGTAAATTCAAGTTTCATTATTCACTAAAAACTTATTGTTGAATCGTAACGGACAATATTTTTTCTTTTTCTCTCTCTCTCCCTCTCTTTAAAACAGATTGCGCAATTTCTCTGTGTGAGAGGAAAGAGGTAAAAAGGGTGAAATGATTGTTTTCATTGATGGATGGATAATATCTTCATACTACATCTTTCCACAAATTATTATCATTAATTTTTTAAATATAAATATTATTAATAAATTCGTTTTCCACTTCATTACGTACTGTTTATGAGCAGAAATTTCTGGTAAAGCATTGGAAATGATCCATTGCAGGATTTTTCTCTTTCGTTTTTCTTTCTCCAAGTGAAAAGTGAAATAGAAGAATTGTTCGTTGGAGAAGATTACTTCTTTGTAAATACGTATGTATGATTTACTTGATGGTAATAGGAGATGAATGATACCGAGGAGAAAATAACTTTTGTTTACTACGAAAGATTATTTTCTTTGCTGTGCAGCTGATATCCATCCTACTGCTACCAGTAGATGATGATGACCCTATTTCCATCTCATCATCCACCTTATCCTATCACTTGCTCCACTCTCTCTCTGATACATTCAAATATTGTAATTGTTTTAATATGAAAAAAACTGATCAGTTTTATTTTTGATTTTTTTTTTGCAGGATTTTACAAAAGAATGTTATTGTTGATAATATTATTAGTAGTAATTGTAACTGAAAAAACGGTTGGCTATGTATCAAATATGAATTATGTACCAATGGGTGCAAATCCGACCTTATATCGACCAGGTCATGATCCAATTATGCAACTTGATAGTGCTACATTTTATGATACAGTATTCATGCAAGATCATGCATTTCTGGTTGAATTCTATGCTGATTGGTAATCTTTTTATTACATTCTAAATTTTAATTTCAAACAGATCATTGTATTCTGTCTTCTTTTTTCACTTTTGTTTGTAAAAATGTCAAACTTTATTTTAATAAAAACGTTCACTTCCTAAAAATTGAAACGAAATTTATAACTTAATTAAAGGAATTTATATTTAATTGATTGAATTTATTTATAAATTAATCAAAGGTGTGGACACTGCCATGCTTTTGCACCGTTTTACTTGGAATTCGCATCCTCCGTACGTTCATGGGAAAGCGTTGTAACAGTAGCTGCAGTTAACTGCGCTGATGTTGTCAACCAGAGGATCTGTATCAGTGAGGGAATCATCGGTTATCCTATGATCCTGGTTGGCATTTCAATCAACAAAAACCTTTTCTAATAGGATAATTGAGCAAAGATCAATCAATTCCTGTGAAATCACTAATTGTGGAAGGCAATGATTGCGTCGAATACAAAATTTAGCACTTCCAATAATTATCTAACTAATTCAGAGAATTATCATTAGTTTAGTAATTTTGATTTATTTTCATTTTTTCTTCATTTTTCTCATATAATTTTTATTTCATTTTTTATTTATTGTGTTTTTTTTCCATTTTTTTCCAATATATCGTTTTAATTTTAATTTTAATTTTTGACTTAATTTATTTACGTTGGAAACTGACTAAAAGCCAAATGTGTGGAATGCACATCTTTTAAAGAAATAATAAATTGATGATAATAGCAGTAAATGAAGAATCTATGATCTGCTCATATTTTAGTATTATCCTCGATTTGCTCGAAGTCGTGTCGATGCAATTAAGCTTGAGGCAAAGCACTCTTCAACACAAATGAGAAATCAACTGGCACTAGTTATACGAAATGAATATAATCAGTTCCGCTACGTAGATTGGCCAAACTTCACCTTTTTAACAGCTGACAGGTTATTTCACAACGATAATTACTATGGAAATTATCTGAAAAACATTTCTAAATTATAATAAAAGTTTCGGTGAAAAAAAAACTTCTGAAAGCGATCATCGTATTAACTAAGCTTAATGTTTAGTGCGGTAGCATTAAGAAATTTTTGGAAGCAAATGAATGATTCGCATGAATTTCTTGTGTTGCTGTTCGAGCAGTTCGATAGTATCGGTGTGGAGTTCATGCTGGACATGCTTCCACTTCGATCGACAGTACTCACAAGAAGAATTATTGTTCACTCACCTATGATCCGCTCATTCAACATCACACGTTTACCGTATATTTTGATTTTCAAACGTAATCAGGACAATCCTATCTATCAAATTCCGTAAGTTTTTTTCCTTTTATTGCTCATAATTTCTTTCTTTTAAATTTGATATTTTTTAACTTAGTTAAAATATAAGGTAATATTAATTGGAATTAATTTTTGCTTCAAACGAAATAAGTTAACTATAAAATAACCTTTTATAACCAATAAAATAATCAATTATTGAAAATTTTTTATTCTTTTAAACTAGCCCAAATTCGAATCAATTTAAATGAGTGGAAATCTAACAGATAAATTTAGGTATGATTCGCACTCGTTGCAAGAGGTAATAAGGATAACACATGGAGCACAAATGTTGCCTCAATTCCCTGCTTCATCAGTAGCACTACCATCACCTGTTAAGGAGCAAGTTATTGTGAAATGCGAGTTACACCACGATAGGTTTGCATTAACCTTTTTGAAATTATAATTTGCTGAAAGAATAGCTATATTGTTTTTCTTCTGAAAAAAATCTTTCTTAGAAGTAATGAGACAATCAAAAATTTCGTTCTTTCATAATAGTGTTTAAACATTCAGGAACTGCAGGTAATTTTTCAATTTTGCTTGTGTAAAAATTAGGTGTAATCTTGGAAGGGATTCAGTGCTAAATATTGGTTGGTTAAATTACAGTAATTCAAATGTTTACCAAAATTATACTAATACTGTATAAATGCGAATTAGTTTTTTCTTTCTAAAGAATCTAATTTGTTAGTGGTCAAATTTTTTGTTAAGATGTCGTGAGTTATACTACGTGTCGGAGACGGATATGCTGAAAGCTATACGTATAGCAATATTTGATGAAGTTATTAAAACAGATAGAAGCATTGCTGGTGCGAACTTTGATGCACTGCTGGACTTCATTCGTGTTCTTGCTGAGGTAACCTAATAAATTTGTTTAAAATATTTCGAAAATATAAGCTTCTAAAAATTAAACTTTGTTTTTAACATATGAAAAATTTATGCCAATTTTTATTTTAAAATATAAATAACTCTATTTTTTCCCATATTTTCAGCATTTTCCAATTTATACGTCTAATATAACATCAACAAAAACGGCGAAGCAGAAATCATTTACGGTAAATTTGTTTCATATCGCTATAGTTGATATCTGTACGACGCGATTTATTTTCTTACTGCAAGCTCATTTCATTTTGCAAAGTTACCTATCTTTCCTATACCATCCTGAAATGACACACTCAATGTTTGTTAATGTAAACTGAATTGGCTAAGTAGTGCTTTGCACCAAACCATCATTTTACAAACTGGTTGATACTAGGTCAATGAATTAGGTCCACTTATTAAGATTAAAATTTGAATTAGAACAATAAAATTCAATCGTAAAATTTTTACCACCAACTGTCTTCATTTCCCTTCTCTTTATATGCCCTCTGGTACAAACTTTTCAAAATCATTTTGAACAAAAAAAGCAAAAGTATTTTGAAATGTCCAATCATTTTTTTTAAATTGTCAATCCAGTTAACTTGCTTTTCACATGAGAAATTTTCCTTTATTCTACTTCGTGTAAAATCTTTCATACATATACAATTTTCAATAAAACTGCCACGAATCATCAATATTTAAATTGAAATTTCTCGTAATAAATTGTCCCTTTTAAATATTATCAATAATTGTTAATATCAGTCATTTTATTGTAAATTATCTTCAGTTAATTTTTCAAGTTTTAAAATTGTTATTTTTTTCTTCTCGCTTTTGCAGTTATTAAAGCAAAGTACACGTGCCAAGTCAGTCCTTTTGCATCTTCAACACTTTCTCGAAGCGCGTGCAGGAAAGCGTGCAATTTTAGCGGATGTATGGCGAAATCAGTTCCAAAATATTGAAGTAAATTGACTGATACATTGATTCAAGAAATTAATACCATCAGATATATAGTTTTTTTTTGAATTTTTCATTTAAACTTTTAAAAATTAAAAATGGTAAAAAAAGAATGTTCCAGCGACTATATGGATATCCATTTCCGATGAATGCCTCATGGGAACATTGTAAAGGGACAGTGCCTGGATATCGTGGTTATACCTGTGGTTTATGGACAACATTTCATGCGATCACTGTTAATGCATTTATGCAAAACATACAATCACCTATTAGCCTGCTACTCAATATCCGAGGTTGGGTAGCTAATTTTTTTGGCTGTCTTGATTGCCGCCGACATTTTTTACATATGACAACCAGTCTCTATCCGTTGACTGAAAACCGGGTATGTTTTCGTTTTCATAGTATGATTTATTTACGTACCTTATTTTTAGAGACTTTTAAGAAAAGCAAACATTATCCAGAAAAAAATAGTTCTAAAAAATTCTTGACAATTTCAGGTCTTTTTATATTTTACAAATTTATCAAATTTCTATATTTCAAGCTTGTCATCTGTTTATTGAAGATTGTCAATCATAAAAAAAAAAGATTTTGCGTCAAACAACAAATTTTATCAATTAAATTAACGAATACTATTGCTACAGGTGCAAAGTACCTATGATATGATATTCTACCTGTGGCGTGCTCATAACATTGTTAATGCCCGATTGCATGGAGATAAAACAACGGAAGATCCACAATTTGAGAAACGACAATTTCCGCCAGCGTTCCTCTGTTCTGAATGCCACTCAGATGGAATGTTCAGCAAAAAAAGTGTCCTAGATTTCCTCATCGACTTCTACACAGCAATCAGACCGTACAGTGAAACGAATCACATGTTGAAGAGTCCAAAGCTATCTTAGATCTATTTTTTTAAATCTCATATAATGTCTGAATTTTATTCAATGTACGAAGATCATATCGGCTGAGTTGTCTTTCCAGTACTTGAACTCCTAGAAGATCTATCTATCTTACAATGTGCTCCAGCTGAGTGAAATCCAAACAACGTGAAACGTTTCTTCATTATTGATACATTTGGCGTGCGTGTTTCAAGTCAGAATCTCATTGTTTCAAATCATCAGATGTGCACTACCGTTTTTGCATGCTTACCTATTTTCATTTCACATTGTCTTCTAAAAACCAAGAAACTTTAAACAAATCCAATATGTATAAATTATACCTGTCAAAGCTTTCGTAAGTCTATTAAGATTTATTCGAATATTATTGAATTAAGTTATAACTAGTGATTTTCAAATGTTTCATCAATAAATTACTTGCAAGTGCAGCAGCTTTGATTTCTGCAAAGATCCACACTTCATTTGTAAATTGTTGAAGTGAAAAAAAATTCTAAAAATTCAAATTTGAATCATTTTTTCAAAAATATAACATAATGCAAAATCTCACTTGAATGTACAAATTTGTTTGGATTTGATGCTATTTAAAATATTGAATGTTTTGTACAAATTACTTTACGCTTCATTTACTACACATACGTAGTGTCTCCATTAATTAAATTTTTTCATTAATTTATAAAATTTTTAAATTTCAACTCAGCATACAATAATGTGTTATTTTAAAAAATAAAAGCAATGCTTCCAAAATACTTACAGCAATAATAGTTGATGGCATTTCTTTAGGCGCAAATTTTCTACATTTCGTAATTAAACACTTTTATGCGAATTTCTCATTTACTAATCATTTCACACTGATTATATTATACTATTATTTTATAGCGCACGAGCACGTATTATTTCCAATTCACCGAATAGCATTGAAAATTCCGTCCTTAGCGGAGTGTATAATTTCAGTTTACAACATTTATTCCTTAGTGATCACTAAATATGTTCATAACTTCTTGCTCACAATCATCGCAAGTAGAAAATGAATAGTAATTAGACAATAATAAATTGATATGTTCATAACTTCTTAATCACAGCTGAACAGTAATTATCGGTAATACGAAATGTATTGATACGATTGGCTAAGGACATATCCTTACAGTGTGCATAATTAGGTTACACTGTTGCAAGAGAATAAATAATTAGTTGTAAAATATTAGCAAAACTATTTCTGGGATTTCTGTATTTTGAAAAACGTATGGTAATTAATTTACTTTAATAAGTAACATAATTTAACTGAAGATAATACTCTTTTTTATATTAGTTTCTTTTTCCTAATAATAACCATTATTTGAAGGATATGTTGCAGTGTTTCAAAGATTTTTTTTTCGCATTTTTCACCATTATTATTTAAATACGGTACGTTATAAGTAACACTTTAGATAAATGCTAATGGAAATTTTTGAAATTAAATTCGGAATTGTCGCAGTTGAATTCGTATTTGAAGCATTAGGTATAGGATGACCAAAGTCGAGTTGAGTCAATATGTTGAAATCTGTGATACACGTGGAAATTCTCACAATCAAAATTCAACGATTTTTGAGTGGAATATGTTGAAATTTGTAATATATCCAAAGAGAGCTATTGACTTTTAAAAGCGACGCTAACAAATTGTTGATTAGTTCAAAAGACTTTTTTTAAAAAAAAAATATAACTGTCATAGCAAGAATATATGGAAGTATTAATTCTGTTTCATTTAATGGAAGATGAGAAGTTTCCAGATATGTAGAATAATTTTGATAGGTATAAATTTATCATTTTCGAAATTTTTTCTAAGACGTACATTTTGCAGTAATCACATTCACACACATACACACACGTACATATATATATATATATATATATATATATATATACATCAATGATTGTGACTTTAAAAAAAGATCAAACATCAGAAGTTTTATTTAAATGCTAAGTGCAAGCACATTGTGACGTTCTAGTTTTCGGAAGACTATTGACTAATGGACCATCGTACATTCCTAAGATTGTTTTGAAAATTTTAAATAATTATTTTTCAGAAGAATGGGAACACTATTTGCTAGGTTTCATTGGCACAATATTGGCGTTTTTAATTATGGCACTAGTAATTTTGCTAAAGTTTATTTTCAAAACGTTCCCACTTATTATTGGTCTAATTGAAATTAACCGTTCAAGCAAGCAACCGATGATAAAGTGGTGTTCATTCAGAACAGAAATTTGAATGAGAATTTGGATACAATGCTTGTGTAAATCATCTTACTCTTACAATTTCCGATTCTGATATTATTTACGTATTAATTAGTTCAGTTGGAAGTACGCCACAGCTAACAATATTGCATGGTCGTCACAAAGCATTTTTGAAAACTTTGCTTCTCGTTGATCATTCATTGGGTTTATTTCTTCTCATAATTCTGATAAATTTTTTAATGTCATTACCGCACCTACTGAATATCACTCAACACCTTACTGATTATCACTCAAAACGCTTATCAAAGTTATTTGTGCAAGCAAGAAATTACTGAAAAGATACCTTTAAGGATAGTGTATAACTTGATAACTTGACATCTGAAAAATACTTTGCTCTCGGCCAATATCTCAGTGCATAAGACACTTTCACATATATTAAAAAGTTGCAATGCTCGATTGTGTCCAGTATGGAAAATTTGATTACGGTGATCTGCTTTATGGCTTTAAACGAAAAAATTTGTTGAATGGGAATTGTGATAGTATGGAGTGTTACAAGGAGGCATTTATTGATGCTATCGCGAAAGAGCCATCCACAAGGACAGACAAGGTTTTTTCTTTCTTTTCAATAGAAGTCCCTAATTAATGTTGAAAATGCCTGAATATTTGAAGTGTCAGCTATTGATGGTAGGACTTTTACGGATTAGCAATTACTGATCAACGAGGTTTGTTGTCATTGCCACAAAAATTTTAGAGTTACGGAGGTGAAACCTTTCTTATATGCAAAGAGTAGTATGTGCCGCTTTATCGGATATTTTTATCTTTCTTTCAGGATTTAAAAATTATATATTCAAATTTGCGACGTCTAGATATTTTTCATAATCTAAATGACACACCACTTCGGGCAATCTGTTGTACTGCGCGTTTTGAAAGGCATCCAGCTAACTTTATCCTTTTTCGGTGAGAAATATGATTTATTTGTGCTTTATTTTATATAAAGTTTGTAATATATAGATCGGTTTAGATATATAACAAAGAGATTCGTATTAGCTTTTTGTATACATAAATTTTAGGGAAGGCCAGGTTGCTACATGTTGGTATATACTACTTTCCGGATGTGTTTTCATTGATGAACAAATATATTTACCCTGCGGCTGGTAAGCAAGTTTCATTTTTATTCCGTGCAAAGTAAATATAGAAGGGACATTAATTTAAAACACACTAATCATTTGATTTGTCTTTTGGTAATTTAAAATTGAATAGGAAAACGCCGAGGTAAATAGGAATTGTTATGTTACTAACATTGTAAGCTTGTCGAATGATAGAATTCTAATTCTGCTGGAAATTATTTCTTTCAAACATTTGCACCTGGACGACTAAGGACAACGGAGAAGTTTTGTAGGTTTGGCAAACGGAATGGATTGGATTATCGACGCAAAAATGATTGCATTGTTTTGCAGCCAGCAGAAATGATTGTGGTTAGTTTCTGTTGATGATAAAACTTCGATTGGCGACTGTTCTTTAGTGTTATTCGGATGGTTACTATTCAGTTCATGCATAATGTTAGATGAGATCGATTACGCATAATCATGTCAAACCATGTCGCATTTCGTAATTATGATACTGGTCTTTTTTCAGATTGATTATCCAGATGTGAAGCATATAAAGGTGAATAAAGGACATATATGTTCAACGGGAAATAGTGATCGTTTACGCAACACATGTGCATTGAACGCAACACCCACACCATCACCATCTGGAACGGTCACTGTTTCAGTTTGTTCAGGTGCCGACCCTGCAACTTCTAATTCATCTCTTCCGCCGTCTTGTCGTCTTTACAAGACTGGAAAGGCATCGTCTATCAATGCTACTGAATCACCAGTTTCAAGGTGTGAACGGAAAAAGCACAGGTCTTTCCGTCGGGAGAGAGACGATACATATGTTAGTAATGTTACTGGTTCTGGTTATGCCTCAACATACAAAAGCCAGGTAAGCATGCTATAAAAAGCATAGATTCTTATCAGTATATATGATGCAAATAGTCTCTGAGATTGTCTTTTTTATGCATTGATTTTTAAGGTATATTTGAATGGTCTGAGTGTGGATGCGGATACTCGCCTCAGGGTGAAGCACAAAACACGCAAATCTAATTCAGTTTCGAGTCCAAACAGTGGTGAACTTTACACACATTTGCCAAGTACAGCTTCATCAAGCGCTAATGAAGATGACTTACACGGTTTGTTGCATATACTTAATTATCTGAGCACGAGTGAAAAGTCGATTCAGTAATGCTACCGTAAAGTAGGTTCGAAAATTCCGTATTTGCCGTGAACTGTTATATTTTCTTTTATTTCTAGGTCTTCCAGAAGCGGCAGTTGACAGCGAAGATGACGAATCATGTCCATCATATGATAGCTTTCATGAACTGAAAGATAGCGTTCGTGAATGTCTTGAAAAGGAACCTTTTGAAAGAACGGCTGACGATATATGTACACTGCTGGTGAGATTTTGTTGATATCTCCGTATGAAGACTGGTTAATTTTATCTTTCAGGTTTATGAAAGCTAATTTAGGTTTCTAGTTGAATGTAGAATAGGCATTAAGGAACTTCCAAAAGTGCAGAATACGTTAGATAGTCCAAATTTTACTTTATAAAACTTTGTGACCGATATGCGAAATACACTGATCATTTGAAATTTTTAATTTTCCAGCAGTCAATAGCTAATATTATTTACAGGGAAATTATATCTATTTTAGGATTTCATGCAGCATATGTCCGCTTTAGCGACACTCCCACTGAGTATAAAGCGTCAACTTTGCTTGAAAATGGTATTTGCTGTTGTATCGGAAGCGAATACAGTTGTTATGCAACATAATGAAAGAATTGATGCGTGGTCAGTCATTGTAAACGGTCAGGTAGAAGTTGTTCTACCGGATGGCGAAAGGATCGAGTATAAACTTGGCGATTCATTTGGTGTGCGACCAGATCTGGTCCCTCAGGTGCATTTTTCTCTATTAACTTTGCATTTTTAGTTTCTCTCGATCAAAAAGACTATTCTTGAAAAATTGAGTAAGATCGATTTTTCCATGAAAAAATACTTTATTGCAGAGAACAGGTACTGTAAGTGACTTGTTCTTTATAATTTGGATGAATATGCTAGTTCTTATTGGTTTTGAATGTAAATGCACGATTTTTAGTATCATGTGGGAGTAATGCGAACATTAGTTGATGACTGTGAATTTGTGCTGGTTGAGCATCGAGATTATTGCAATATCATGAGTACTATAAGTGAACATATCGAACAACATTCGGATGGAGTCACCGGTGAAATTGTCTCAGAAATAGAACGGAGGTAACGCTTCTTGTGATGCATTAGGAAAACTTACTATGTACTGTTTGTAAAGTATTTATATGAATTCTTGGGTTTAGATCGGTTGGTAATCAAATGGGTCAGGTACTAATCAAAGCCAACCGAGATAAACTGATTGAACATTTGGTTGAAGAAAGAGACACGGCAGTGGATGCTCATTATATTGAGGATTTTCTGCTTGTGTATCGCGTATTCATTAGTGATCCAACCATGATTTTTGAAAAGCTGATGCATTGGTTCGCAGAGTCGAACTTACGAGATAAGGTTCTTTATATTCAAATTTTTTTTCTCACAAAATTTTGTGGAACAGTCAGGATTAATGTTTTGTGCTAAATAACTAGTATGAGAGACTTAAGGAATGTATCAAAACGCATACGCTGGAGACTTGAGAAATATTAAAAAGACATGATAAGTTTTATTTGAACTACTTATCAGATTGCGCGGATTGTGTTACTGTGGGTCAACAATCATTTCAACGACTTTGAGTGCAATGCTGAAATGATGCAGTTACTTGATCGGTTTGAACAAGCTCTCGAGCGCGACCAGATGCACAGTCAGCAGGTAACATTTGGATTATAGGTAAATCGAATGCTTTTAATTGGATATAGTTCCTCATAATCAATAATAATTGTTATGTAAAATTAAGCATTAATTGTTTGTTAATGATGCCATTTATACAACTAACTGGTAGCGTTTGCGATTGTCTTAAGTGTAGCGCTTTTTTAATCTCGTACTGGCGCAGAGTGATTTTTTGTTTACCTCCACACTGTTTCTTTGATCTTTTGTTATAATCATTACCTTTTTTAAAAAGTAGGCCAATTTTACAGTCATTATTAAACATTGCGTGTAGTGTGAAATCTCGAACAAGGAACATTATATATTCTCGGTCAAGTAGAGATCAGCCTCTTTCACTTTCAATTCTCGGTGGCAAGGAAAATGGATCATCTGGAATATTCATTTCTGATGTTCAGCGCGGTAGTCGTGCTGAAAAAATCGGCCTCAAACGAGGCGATCAGGTTTATTTACTACTCTCTCATATGTGTAAAGAGATTTGAAACGTGTTTTTTTAAGGCTAAAAAGCCAAACTAATTAGTATTTTAGTTAAAAAAAATAATACATTTTTTCGGAGAAGTTAAATTTTTTGAGAAATGGTATATTATTTTATTTTTAAGGTGATTGAAGTGAATGGTCAAAGCTTCAAGAAGATTAGTCTGATTCGTGCTTTAGAAGTTTTGCGTAGTAACACTCACTTGTCCATAACAGTCAAGTCAAATCTTCTGGGCTTCAAAGAGATGATCGCTCGGTCAGAACGTGCAGCTGATGTTGAAGATCAGTGCAATACGTATCGCAAAGTGCCAGATATTCGCTACACAAAACATAGAGCAACTTTGAAGGTTGTTTAGTAATAATTATTTGATGACATGAGTTGACAGCAGTATATAATTGCATCTTTTAAGATTTGGTGCAAAACATAAATAAGGGTGATTTAAACAGAAAAGCATACGGTGAGTGTTTGTTATTTTAGCAAAATGAAAATGGGCAGAGAGAATCCATGTCGTGTATGATAGGAATGAATCCACGATCTGGCGCTTCCAGTTTTTCATGCTTGCCACCAAGTGGTATGACAAATAGTGCTGGAAATAAAACTTCAATGATGGATAAACTACTGACAATGCTAAAGGGCTTACCCAGTACAATACCAGATGGGCCTGTCACAGAATCAAAAACAGTACATTTAAAAAAATATTTGGGTGGTGCACGTTATTTTATGTTTGAATGAGACCAAATTAAGATTGAAAACTGCAGGTTTTACTCATCATTTTTCTATCACGTTCTTATTTCTGCTTTACTGGCATCACTGGATAGAATGTTCTTGGTGGTAGCGTGTTTACTTTAGAAACTTCCTTAGAACTCGTCCATAGAGAGAAAAACACATATACCATTTGGTTTATCTTTTAATACACTTACTGATTAATTCCAGTGATACGGATCTACATAGCACTGAAGTTCAACGTAGTTAAGTCTCATTAAGCGTGCAGTCTTTTGGCGCTAACTAGTCATTGTTCACTCTGTGTGTGTTGTTTGTCCAATTTATTGTACAAATATTTTCAGCTAAGTCCGACACGATCGAATTCCCTTCGTGCAAGTCGTTCAAATCCCGACATTGCTGGTCATTCTGTAGGCTCATCACGAATCTCAACAATGAATATTGCGCAATATTATCAGCCTGCTAGTAGTCCATGTCCAGAACATGTTTTGAAAGTTTATCGAGCTGATCAGTCTTTCAAATATCTCACCGTTTACAAAGAAACTACTGCGCAAAATGTGGTTCAGCTTGCGTTGCAGGTTTTTCTTTTTTGAAATTTGCTTTTCCAATATTAAGTCATCCAGCCTGCGTAATTGTCACCTGTTCCCAGGAATTCGGTATGAGTTCTGACAGTGGAAGTTTGGAATGGGCACTTTGTGAGACAACTGTGACACCAGATGGAGTGATCAAGCAAAAGCGACTTCCGGATCAAATGAACAATCTTGCTGAGCGAATTCAGCTCAATAGTCGTTATTATTTGAAAAATAACAATCGGTGAACTTTTACTAATGTGGAAGTTTAAACTGATGTAGTTGTCTTTCCCCTCGTTTTAATTTTAAGGTGTCAGCTGCCGATCAAGATATTGAGAACTTGGGCTTTTTATTCATTGACTAATAAATTTGGCTGGACTTTTAGTTAGCTGCATTGTCAGAGGTAAACTAATGCCAAGAAGTTAACGAAATTTTAGATCAGACCCATTGGTACCTGACGAGTTGGCTTCCGAAGTATTGAAAGAAGCAGAGACTCATCTGCTCCAGCTGAATGCACAAATACTTGCTGCCCAGCTGACGTTACAGGTGAAAATTTTTTTGTACTTGTGTTGTAAGGTGATGGTCACCAATTTTGTGATTACCGACTTAATATTTTAATATTTTCTTAATATTTCAGGATTTTGATGTATTTTCGGCCATTGAACCTACAGAATATGTAGATAATTTGTTCAAATTGGAATCGAAGTATGGCTGGCCAAAGTTGGCTGATTTTGAATTTTTGTTTAATAAGGTATATAGCTTTTAACGATGTTGTTCTTGTAAAATGTGTTATGATTTCTGCTTTATTTACTGAGGGATACTGTTGCATTATAAGTAATATCACTATCTGAATTTTAGTCTTGCTGTCTCTCCCATTCTGAGCTGTTATATTCACGTAGCGGTGTATAATATTTAAGATGAAATTCTTTTGTTTTGACGACTGTTTTTATTTCCTGCTCTGAATATTGTTAGCATTTCAGGAGATGTGGTGGGTTGCAACGGAAATATGTCGCGAAAAAAGTTTGCAAAAAAGAATGAAGCTGATAAAGAAGTTTATTAAAGTAGCTCGATACTGCCGGGACTTCAGAAACTTTAACTCGATGTTTGCGATTATGAGCGGTTTGGAAAAGCCTGCTGTTAGAAGACTGCACCACACTTGGGAGCGTGTGCCAAGGTTTGTTAGTTGTTTGTTTCTTTTTCAAAAAGCTTTAAAGTTTTGCTATTTCAGTAAATATATGAAAATGTTCGAAGATGTGCAACATTTGGTAGATCCTTCGAGAAACATGTCGAAATATCGTCAGCGCCTTGCTATTGTTTCACAGAAACCACCAGTTGTTCCCATATATCCGGTGCTCAAAAAAGACCTGACATTTTTACATGAAGGTAATCCGACGTATTGTGAAAAGCTAATCAATTTCGAAAAATTACGGATGATTGCGAAGGCTATTCGTTCGGTTACCAAACTGTGCAGTTCGCCTTATGAAATTGGTGTTATGGCTCAACAAGTATGATTTCTTTTGATTTATCATTTAAAAGGTCAATAAAATTTCCTAGAGATAACTTGGTTAATGCCAAACTCGATGAAGCATAGATTCTCTCAGGAATATTACTCATGATGCCAATATTCATGTTATATAAACCTCTTATGAACAGAATTCATATGCAGACAGTTACCTTAAATAATCATAACTAAATTTGAAGAGTGGTGGAAATGATGTTAGTGATGCATTAGTTAACATGAATAGCTTTGATGGAGGCGCAGGAACAGTTGCTACAATGAGGAAAATGGGACCAAATGCAAGTTAGTTTATTTACAGCTTTTAATGTCTTTCTAAAATTTTTGTTGTACCTTGAATATGGAGTTCTTCAGAGCGGTACGGACCTTTGTTTAAAAAGTCTGATTTTATGTAAATGTAGGGAAGGCAAGATAGATTTGGGAAAAAGTGTAATTTTTTAAAATGATTCTTGTTTAAAATTCTTTGCATTTTTAGTGAAAACTGCAACACAACCACGTCGCAAATTATATGAACAAGCTTTAATGGTTCGGAAAGTTAAATCCTATCTGTCAAATCTAAATGTTGTTGAATGCGAGGCGGATTTAGACCAACTTTCTTATGAATGCGAACCGTCATACGGCAGTGCGAGCGTGACACGACGTAGAGCTCCATCACCGTCACCTTCGAGCTTGTCTAGCCAGTCAAGTGCTTCTGATCAGCACAGAATATCGGCTCCAAAATTTGGTATTTTTCAGTTGAAAACAGTTTTACAGTTCTGTTTAATGTTTGAACTTAGAAATAACGCAGTTTTTTCTCTGCAGGTGTTGAGTCACCACATGCAGTACAAAAAATGCTTTCATTAGCTCAGAATTCACGTTTGAAGCAAGGTAGCAGTGGAAATTTGATACCCGTAAGCCCGCTTCAATCTCCTTTGCTGTCTTCAAAAGGTGTTCGCTTACGGAATACCCCGCTGCCAGTTCGTCGTGTTCCTTCTGCTTCGCAGCATCATTCAACTGTAACTGCCACCTCAGATATACAGCCAGTGGATTTGAATGCTGAAAGTAGTTCTGTAACTAGTTTATATGCTCCCCGCATAAACAGTAAAGGTAAATTTTATTGCTATTTAGCGTCCTATCTGTAGTTTGCTGTATTTAAGCTACCTAAATTTTTCAAGGTTTTGCACTCAATAATTACTTTCTCTGCTAGGAGGATTATAAAGTGGTCTACGGAGCTGTTGATGTACAAATATTTACCTCTAATCAACTCGGCACTTTCTCATTATCAGTGATGTATTTATTTTTTAACGTAGTCGAAATCTTGGTATGTTATACTTACTCAATCTTTAATTAACTATAACTTGTAGTACTTTTAAAGAGATAGATCCGAATACTTTCTGAATTAAGTTGGAACTGCTATCGAATTAAATGTTTAAAAAATTCAGCAGTATTTAACTTAAAGAATGCTTTTACTTAAGAGTGTTTTTTATTGACTAGATCAGGAAGATACATATTGCTATTTTTTGGTTTTTGGATGTATCATGAGTATTATTAAGGGAACACTGCCCTATCATAACTCTTTCAATAAATAACGTCATCAAAACAGTTGAAGAAATTGGTTTTCCGACTGTTTCATGTACCTGCACGGCGCAAAGGGTCATAACGGAAAAATAAAAGGTAGCCACACCATATAAAATCATTTTAATAAATGCCTTTCAATTTAATTGGCCTAATTTCAGGATCGATGCGATTCAGCGCAAAGCGGGTTCCAGTGATGCCTTGGTTTGACTTGTGTTTTGTTCATTTATTCACGGGTTGCTTAAATTTATGCACTGCCTCATTTTATACACCCTTTATTGTATATATCGCCGAAACTAAGCATATTTATTAGCAGCTTCTGTTATGGATTACGCTTTGTTGCATTGATTTTATCTTAGGTGAAAAGGAGGAAATAAGAAATTACAGTAACTCTCACACAATAACAATTCACATTTGATGCTCTATATTTTTTCAAATGTTATGATGGACGGTTTATTATAATCAAAAATAAAAACATGCAGATGTTAAAAGTCTGAGTGTTTCAAAGTTCCTATTAGGTAAATAGGAGCTGTAACGTCAGTTATCTGCGAACAATTGTTGTCCAACCATCTTCATCAGTTTCCATACGTCTCCTGGATGGCTTCTTAGTTTGCTGTGTTTGAACTTCATGCTCGAATTCGCCGCATTCACTATATTCGTCATCTGAGTCTCCTAACGCCGCTTGACTTTCTGTTGTAGCAGTTTGTACGGCACTTTCGGATGGCAACTGCGACAAGAAATTTTCAAGCTCTGCTTTTTGAGATTTTCTCAACCACAGGTTACACTTTACTAAGGATGAAGCAAACCACTCGATGCTATTATCCTGAAAAGATTTGGAAATTGTTACATCACGTTTTTCACAAATTGCCACATCATCGCTGTTGATAACAGACGCAGAAAAATTGAGAAACTCCGAAGCAGCCATTTAGAGAAAGTGTTCCAAAGCAAAACACGAACCTCTAGGATGAGATTAAATTCATTATCCAAAATGTCACTTATCCATTCGGTCAAGTCATGAACTTGGTGGTTCTGCGTGCTGAATAAATGTTCGGCCAAAACCTAAAACAATCTGTTTTGCAGCCTTGCTTCTGTCAGGTACAAGCAGAATTCATCGTAATGCTAGAAACTGTGTGGTAAAGAGTGTCGAATTTTACTTCCGCAATTACTCACTATGAAGAATTTCCTCAGCGAGCAGTCCCAACTTTGATAAATTGGAAGCATTATGGTAAACAATAAAACGAAACCTCACCTCGGAGAACCACTCAGCTTTCTGATAAGTTTCCGGCCCACCAGACAGCATCTTAATCGCCAACTGATACCCTGTCCACGCCTTCAACAGACGATTTACACATTGTACCCAGTCCTGTTCCATCTGTTGAACACTACAAACCCAGTTCAGCTAAAACAACTTCACGCATGTTGAGTGTTACCTCCAACACAGTATCTTTAGATCCCGAGCCGCCTCTGTGTGATCTCGGATACCGTCCACATCCCTCACCTCTTTCATTTTACGGATCTTCCACGACCAACAACGCTGCCACAGACAGCAAAACTTTATTACATGCTATAGAGGGGTATATTTACCGAAGGACTAGATAAAACCTGAGATGAGGTTGGATGCCGTCAAGCAGCCAGGGGAACTTTATGCCATGAAGCTTCAAAATACCATGAAACACAATACCGTGGTGATTAACCCCTTACTAATTTTCCGCATAAAAGAGTTTGCTGGACAATGACGCTAACCTTTTCAACGACGGAAGTGTTTTGAAAAAATAAATGCTTGTAAAACAAACCCGTAGGTATATGAAGCAGAGTCAAATCATTTATGTAAAAGATTCTGATACATAACTTCCACAAAAACATAACAATTAGATTTAACTAATATATAACAATTACACAATTACGAACGAATCTGGGCAACAGAAACCTGCCATACACGAATAACGTTATCAGTATATCCGGCATATAGTGTCTGACCATCAGCAGACCATGCTAACGAAATACACTGCGGAGGTGCAGATTTGGCACCGCCCATAACATCAAGTTTCAATTCATCTACAGGCTTCTTGTCTTCCAAATCCCAAATCTTAACCACAGGTCCAACTGCAGCACAAAGCCAATACCGGTTAGGTGAGAAGGCCAATGCATTGATAACATCGTTGCCACCCAAAGTATACAAGTGTTTTCCCTCATTCAAATCCCACAACATCGCGTTACCATCCTGAAAAAAAGCTATATGTAATATAATGAAAATCGAAATTCGTACAAAAACTAATACCAGTACAAAAAACTTAAACTCTCGCCAATGCACTTTCATACACAAAATCTCGATACATTTCTCTCACCTTTCCGCCTGAAGCACAAAGTGAACCATCCGGTGATACGGTAACGGTGTTGATATATCCTGTATGCCCGATATGGTTCGTCTTCAGCTTGCAGTTAGCAAGATTCCACACTTTCACAATTTTGTCCCATCCGGCAGAAACAATTACAGGATTTGAACTCGAAGGTGAGAAGCGTACATTCGAAACCCAGTCTGTGTGGCAATCTTCCTGAAAAAAAGGTCACAATAGCAGATCAAGAGGTCCCTTACTATTTCACAAGATGAATTGCAAAAAAATAAAGAAGCTTTAAAATCTCATTCTAATTCAAAATACGCACATTAACTGTATATTTGCACTGAGCTAAAGTGTTCCACAGTTTGATTGTTTTGTCCCGTGATCCTGACACGATCTGTCGGTTATCAGCAGAGAACGCAACAGATAATACATCCTTTGTATGTGAAACGAACTGCCTTGATGTTACACCTCTGAAAATTGGTTTGCAAATGCATTATTTAATAGAGATTTACTGAATGATGATTTAGAATCCAGGAGGAATTTATATTCTTAACAGCAACATCGATTATATATAATCTTCTCTCAAGTACTTCTAGGCAATGAACCGCGCGAAGGCGACAATAATTATTTCTTAGTGATGTGTACACATTATTTCCAAATAATTAGCAATATCTTCACTCACGTAGTAAGATCCCACAATCGTAGCGTTTTGTCCCAAGAGCCAGAAAGAGCGAACTGGCCATCAGATGACATCACAACATCAGAAACAAAGTGACCATGACCCTTCAGCGCTCTTTCAGCTTTTCCACCTAATTGACCTCCATAACTTCCCGACAAATCATCCGCATCCAACTTCCAAACAATTATTGTTTTGTCTGAAAAACTTCAAGTTTAAACTTTTCACCATCTTACTGGGCATCCAGTTAACTTCTGACTTCTCTCATCGCATTCTGCGCTTGTGGAAATTAATAGTTGATGGCTAGATAATGACAATACACTACTGCTTCATTCTTACAGACGTAAACGAAGGATAAACAGTGAACGTATTACAAAGGACAGAAAGGGACTTTTGGCTTTCCGGCAATCCGACCATTAATACATTCAGCTGACTTCATATGAACATGACTGCATGACAAATTACAAAGAGCTTTACATGGGCTTGCTTTTTCTGATATTTTAAATCTAGTTTGAAATTTCCAAAAATACCCTTCGATGTAATTTGGAACTCATTCATCCTTTGCGATTCTGCCTATTTGACAATATCTTGAGCAATCTTCGATACGAAATACAAAGACAAAGTAAATAATATTCACACAACAATTTGCTATTTTGGCAGAAATTCCTACCTCGAGATGATGAAATAATCATATTTGGATAACGAGCATTTGTTGCTATTTGTGTTACCCATCCATTGTGACCTTTCAAAGTCCCTTTCAGCTGCATTTGTTCCGCCATTACTCCCTAGTTTTTTTTCCAGCTATAGAACAACTAATAACCGCTGCAAAAAAAATTAGGAAAGTACATGGATTCAAGAAGACATCATTCCATACATCACGTCTTACAGTGACAACTACCATAATTAGGAAAGAATTTCACAGCATAATTTTGATTACCTAGGACTACCATGGTCATTTATCGCAGCAAATATATCTCTCAATAAAAAACAACCATGAATCGGACACTGATCTCCATCAATCTTTAGTAGAATAAATCCACACCGTTTAATCCACACATCACTGTAGAGGTCTTATCCATTCAGCATGTTGCCTACATATAATGATGCGGAAAGAGTAGAACCCCCTGGCTCTCGCAAGAGACTCCTCCACATCCCCCACAAACCCCATAACCAACTCCCGCGTCCCCCGCTACCAAGATATCAACCACCAACCTAACAATCGAGCCAACCTTAGAGAGAGTTCGATCACTTATTTCCTAACAAACGGGAAGCCAACTAACTCTTACGAAATATGGCCCCGGTAGGTGGCGTTATGCAATAAACCAGTGCAGATGTGAGTGAGGGCTAACTTTGCTTGTTCTGCATGGTTTTGCTATGTTGGTTCGTCCGGTTTCTGGTCGTTGTGTGTGTGGAGGCTACTCTGCTGCCGGAGAAGTCTTTTCATCGAATTATACAAATTAATCCAAGAATGTTCCAGCAAATTAATTGCAATGTTGTGCTACGGTGAAATCAAAACAGCGTTGCTTGATCTGACAAAGGAATGCCACAAGCTTTGGGAAGAAAATAAGAATATGCAAGGTCGATTTGTAAATGATTTGGCGGAACTGCAGAGAATGCAACTTGCTGTGAGCCAACTTGAACGTGATCATCGGTAAGCGAGTACGACATTGATATGTGAAGGACAGGTTTCGTGAATAGTACTTCCTACCAGAAATATTGAAGAGGTGACGAACTGCTTCATCAGTGTGTGAGCTTACGTGATGTAGTAAACTGAGAAGATAATGAAAAGATAGTTGCCGGAACTTCATCATTTCGTTAGCTTTTTTGCTCATTTATATCATTTTTTTCGCTTCATTAACTTCAAAATTGCTTTTGTCATATTAGATAAATTGGTCGAATTGTTATAGTGACGATAAATTGTCACAAGCACGGACATCAGTAAGTGATTTGCAAAAACGGGCAAGCCAACTGTACAATACACTTATGGAGAAAAGGTGTAGTCTGATGCAGAAGTTAAATGATGGAGTGCATAATGTTGCACTGTTACAAAATCAACTGATTAGTGATTACCTGTATGACTGGAAAAACAGGCAAAAGCTTCAACAAGTGGGCGTGCCGTTTGACGAACGCGATCGCATGATTGATGAAATACAAACAGAGTAAGCGTTTCATTATAGCCTCTGCTTTCTTTTTCATATTGCTGATGCTTCTTGACGCATAAAGTTTTTTTCTTTTTTTAATTTCTTTTGCATAATGCTTTTTTACGTAACATTACGCAAAGGCTTGCGGTTTTATCGTCCTAAATTTAATTATTACATGCCAAAATGGGAAATGAAGTTTGAAATCTTAGACTGAAAATCGGTGCTTGTATCGATGACTGTCTACAGATACGTAGAATTTGATACAGTAGGATTTATGCGAAATAATATGTTTTTGCTGTTGGTATCATAGGCTATCAATATTTCTGATATTTCTAGCCAGATTTTTTATTTTGCAAAGGTATTTATTTATCTTTTGAAGATTCGAAATGTTAGCGGAGCAGAACTGGCAGCTGAGAACATATGCATGTTGGCAGATGGATTTGCTTCGTCGGGGTTGGTGTTTTCTTGTTTAAAAAAGAAAAAAAAGACTAATTTCAGTTTGCAGCGAGAATTATTTTTAAATAATACTGTTTTTCGAATGAAATAAGTCTGTGGTAAGTATTTGATGAGAACGACTTATCTGCTTATTATAATTTAGGAAGTAGCTTCTTCAGGTCCACAAGTGAATGGTGATATGGCGCAAACGCACATTGCAAACTTGAACTCAGTGTTAGATAACCTAACAAAGTTGCTGTGTATGCTGGTTTCTCAAAGTTTCGTTGTTGCTATCCAACCTGAACCAGTCTTGAAAACGCAACACAAATTTCTTGCGGAGGTGAGGCTTCTTATTGGCGATAAATTGGGCATCAAACAACATCTTGTCAATACTAATGTCACTGTCCGGATCATTGCTGAGGAAGAAGCTCGGTTGCTTAGCACTGCACAGCTGTCCGAAAAGCATGTGTAAGTTAATTATGTGCGAAAAGCGATTCAAGTGGGTTAGACAATTTCAAAATTCTTTGAAGGGGATTATTTTTATGTTTTTAGTAAAACTGTTGGCTCTATAAGCAACGATTTTGAGAAAATAACTACTGACGATAAAGGACACATGTCTGCAAAATTTAGCAACTCTGTGAGTCCAGTTTTTGTGGTATTTAATCTTTTTCTGTATAAATGTTCTGGATATTCACCATTTCTCCATGATTACCTAGTTATTTACTTCAGTACATATTCTGTTGGCAGCTTTTTTCTGACCATTAATGCAGAGTAGATATCAACTAACTTGTCTTATTATTTGTGGAATAGAATACAGTGGTGAAGTTACGTTTTAGCTTTTATCATCCCTTTCTACTATAACTGTCTTTATAGAAGCTGACACGTATTGCGCATCGAAAGCCGCCACCGAAAGGAGGACAAGGCGATTGCAAAGTATTGGTAAATTCACAGACAGCTACCGACCAAAAATATGCATTACTTTTTCATATAACTCCATTTCAACTAGGCAATCTTGGGAAGTTTGATGTTTGGACGTTATCATTACCAATTATGGTTACAGTACATGGAAGTCAAGATTGTGATGCACAAGGAGCCATACTTTGGCAGAGAGCTTTTTCTGATGTGGTTCGTAATATAATAGTTTTTCGTCGCTACTCGCATTTTATGTAATTTATTAATGGTTTATAGATATCTGAATTTCAGAATCGTACAACCTTGTCGCCGGAAATAAATTCTGTCTCCTGGAAGGAACTTGCTCAGGTCCTTCGTCATAAATTTGCAATCTCTACTGGTGCAGAGCGAGCGATCAGCAATTCAGAACTTTCTTACATGGCTGAAAAATTAAAGATTTCTGCCAATGAAGAAAGACAATTAATAACCTTGCATCGGTTTGCAAAGGTGAGAATGATTTGGACGTGCAGCTTTGTGTAAACCATCCGCAGTATCGAAAATACTTGTCTGGTTTTAGTTTGTGATGAGATTCTGTAATTAGACTTTTTTTTTGTTACGAGTTATTACAAGTTAATTTCACTGTGCTGCAATTACTATGTTTTATATTTAGCAAAATTTGCGAGATGATGTCAATTTCTCATTCTGGGAGTGGTTTTTTGCCATTATGCAACTTATCAAGCATAAACTTTTAAAGTTTTGGGACGAAGGTTTGTTCTAAATCTTTCTTTCTTTTTTTGATTTCAATATAATTAAGTCATGTTCATGTTGCTGTCGTGTAAATGGCGTGGTTCTCATTATTTTCATTTACGAGACGTTGTATGTCATCTTATAGGATGGCTAATTGGTTTTATAAGTAAACAGGATGCATCATCGCAAATGGTCATGGCTCCCCATCCTACATTTCTTCTACGTTTTAGTGATACTCAAACTGGTGCCGTTAGTATTGGTTTTGTTTGCGATGATGATGATGGTAAAGGTAAATTTATTTCTGTTGTTAATAATAAATCATATCTCAAATTAATTAGTTTTGTATGGTGTAGTTGCCTTCGACAATTGCATCTGTTTTTCTCGGTAAATTATTCTTTACAAATATTAAATCTGAATTACTTCTCCTTAAATCATTTTAGTTTCTTACAGTGCCGTTTCATCTTTCACCATTTTCTATAAAAGATCTCGATCAGTTTTCACTTGCGCAGCGTATTGCATCATGTCCACAACTGAAAGATATCAAGTAATTATTGTGATAAACAATACAGATTTCTCTCATGTGAAAATTGGCTGGTTTTTATATTCAGTTATTGTCAGTATCAGAGCAGCAGAAAAGTATCCCAAAATAATCTCTGGTACTGGTTTTTAAAATGTCTACTGATTAAACACTATAAGCTTCGAATTTATTTGGTGAAACTTTCAAGTCTCATAACTACGTGTTTTAACAGTACCATACTTAGGTATCTATATCCAGACATTGATAAGGAAGACATGTTGCGATATTTTGAAGCTGAAGAGCGGCAAAAATCTTTATCACCAACAGGCTATATTCAGTCTGAAATTGTCATGGTTGCAAAAACTGGCGGGTAACAAATTTTTCTTTTTCTGCAACTGAAAAAAGGGGAGAGAATAAGTTCTTTTAAGATTTTTTCATTCGTTTATAATAAAATCTTTTAAAAATTTATATTTCTGAAGTATTAGTTACTTAGAATCGATTTTTGCAGAAAGTCTGGATGTCAAACTGGTAGAGATAGCCCATTGTTGTCATTTTCAACACAAACTAACTTGGACTGGTCTTCCGGAGAGATAACTCGAATTCAGTCTACAGAAATGTTTGTTGATGTATTTTTGATTTGTCAAATCGATTATAATATTTGAGAGACAGATACATGCTCACTCGAATACTCTTAATATATGTAAGATGTGTATGTGTGATGGTCTTAAATTGAAGAATGTGGCAAAGGATATGAGGTAGACATGTAGTTGTTTCTGTTGTTATGTTTGAGAGCAACCTGATCTACATGTTACTGTGTTTGCAAGTATTTTTAGATAAAAAGTATAGATTTTCGTTACCATGCTTTGCAACGGCAAAATTTTAAACGACATTGAATTTTTGTGCAAAAATTTTGCGCTTTAGCATTTTTATTTCTTTTATGAATTGACGCTGTTTGTAGGAATGAAAATTGTAATGGCGAGGAAATAGTATCGATGTTGTCAAGTAGTTTTGAAAACGATGTCGAAGCATTACTTGGACCAGGTTTTCATCCACGACTTCCCAATCAACCTCTCCAACTTGTGGAAATATCGTTTACTGATGGTTACAGCAGTTCGCTTAGTAAGTCTGGTGACGGTATGGAAGAATAGTACCTTCAATTATTTCTATCGCTTCTTAAATGATAAATCGTTGTAAAACGTAGTATTAGATGTATTGATTTTTTTTATTTGACTCCTAAAACTGTATATCCATACATAGTTACTATCCGTATACCATAATCAGGTGCCAAGCAGGAAACATAACGTTTATATACACAAGGAAAGCAGGAAGCAAAGACTGTGCACACCACCGATATTGAAAATTTTATAAGCAATCTGATAGTCAACAAAATCTTACTCAATGTTTCAGTGAAATGCTGAACAGCAATATTTCATTGTAACAACTTCACAAAATGATTGGATAGTCGTAGCTTCGGCAATACTTTTTTCAGTGTCAGTGTTCATAAATTGCTAAGGTTCGATTTTCTGTACATATTTGGATAACTATTGCATTTATCTTCTCATCTGAAACTGTTCCTAATTTATTCATTCAGAGCCGTATTTAAGTGCCATAGTTGGGAATACCACTACGTGTAATTTTCATGCTTTCAACTGATAACCGCATCAGTGTATGCCTTTCTAACTTAGCGATTTGATGTGCGATAATATGTTGTCTTTTTTGAAACCAATTAAATTTCCTATCCGAATAGTTGTATTTATGATTCTGTGCTGTGTTTTAATAAAATATAACAATTTCGTGTTAACTCACCGGGACAGTAGTTAAAATTAAACTTCAGACTTTAAACTGGGAAACATTAGCTTCTTTGGTCATAAAGAAGGAAGCGTGTTTCTGACATTTGCTATACTAATGACTAGTGCAACTGCATGATATTATACTATTAGAGAAAAAAACGGAATTTTTAAATCCAACTATGCAGTTATAATCTAACAGGAATGAAGACGAAGCAATGTGTCCGAACATTTAAAAAAAATGTATTAGTTTGAGAAAAATTTCCACAGGAATTCACTTATACCGAATAGAGATATTGATGTTACACATACTTGTGTATACCTAAAACATGCACACACACACACACACACACACACACACACACACAGACAGACGCACAAACAGCTACACACACACACAAACATGTACATAAACATACTAGCAGAAACGAAATGGTGTAGATGTGACGACGAAGATGTTCACGACTACAAAGCGTTGTTGCTCATTCCCTTCAAAAATTTCTTATCAAATTAGAAAACGATTTGAACCGACGGATCAATTCATTTAATCAGCTCATTCATTCCTCTATTCAACCCCTTCCTACTTCCACCCTCTTAATGCTTCCTCTTTTCTTCATTCAACAATTAAAAATCACTGCCTTCACATTTAACTTCATATTTGCGGTAAGTTGACATTATTACTTGTTGAAAAGCAGCAATTAATCAATCATATATATTTCACTTTCTATTTGTTGTTTTCGTTTTTTTCTCCTCCACATTTTCCACTTTTCATTGATTTAATTCATTCATCGCGTAAGTAAGATATTTGTTCTCAATGATTGTTTCATAAATTTTATTCACTGTTACTTTTACCTTCAGTTACTACTACTTTTATTATTCTCATTTAAGGATGAAATATAGAAACACCCCTGTCTTCTCTCTCTCTTCCTCTTACTTATTCAGTTTATTTCATCATATAAAATCCTAAAGTGAGTGTAAAAGAAAAGAAACGAGTAAAATTCAAAGTAATAGCATATTTTGTTAGTTAAAAATTTGTGCTGTAAATAAATTTTAAATTTTTTAAAGTTCGGTTTTTTCTTTTTTTTGAGCTTTTAAATTTTAATGTTAAATATCAAAACAGCGGATAGCCTTTGATCAGGTAATGCATGTTAGAGATACGGTTAGCCAGTACACGGTTATGTTGTTACTCTCAAGCTGGTTTTCGTTTATGAAGAAATTCAGCCTTAGTCCTTGATATTTTCTCCGTTTCTTTTCTCCTTTTTCCTCTCTCTCTCTCTCTGTCTTTCCGCCACCATTTATATTGATCAAGTTTATATTAAAATTGTTTATTGTAAACAAGACATCCAAAATTTCAACTTATTTTTCAAAATTTTTAGTAATAGTAGCAGATGTATAACATTTCAGCAAATATCTTTACAAGTATAGCCATATATTTCTTGCAGTTGGTTTCCATTTTCTCATTAATTGTTGCTGTCTTCGCATGGTTTTCACCACCGACCGCCGGAATTTCTCCCAGTCCTGTTGCAGATCATCATCAAGTGTGTTATTTATCACTATCATAAAATTAAAATTATCAGTTTTAAAATATGAGAATTTAGTTTTTAGGATTACTAGTGCATGATAAACACTTTGTTCCTGGCTAAATTATATCAATTGCATATTTTTAGTATTCGCTTGCGGTATTTTTTGTTGGTGCAACGAGTATTTCGATATTTTTGTTATCGGCGCTCGGTATCGTATCGTTGGTATTACATAACTCATTTTGTATGTTCCTGGTAAGATATTTCCAAATTTGCTAAGTTTATTTCAGGTTTCTTATTGCTCATATGTTAATAAATTTCCTAATTTATAAGGTGTTAGATGAGAAGAAACGAAGGATTATTAGCTATCAATACATATTTCACTGAGATAATTAAGTAATCGGAAGTAATTGTGGTTTCATATCAAATATCTGTGATTATCCATCCACTAACATATCAACTGGTACATTGCAATATATCAGTAAACGATTTCATTTTCATATGTTAAATCTAAAATTTAATTTTTTATTTTGCTTAAAATCAACCAACACGGTATGCAACGCTGATGATCTGATCAGTAAGTGTTAGACGGATAACTTTGATGACAAGTAATATAAGTCTTTTTCGGGAAATTGTTAAGCAGATGTTAAGTATTATCCAATGCATGGTCAGTTGGGACTGCTTTGATGATTGTGATGTAGCAGTACCCAATCTCTTTTTGCATACATTATGATGAAGCTAAAAACAAATCAGTAATGCAAGAACGGGTAAAGCTTGCTCTCATTATCGCATCGCATTTCGGTTACTATGAAAGCATCACCTTTAAAGTTCATTCAATCTTCATTGTCGTAGAAAGAGATCAAGTATGAAGAATGAAATATTTCGGTGACTAATGTGCTCTACAACATTTTCTACCAAATGCTGCTTAAATTTTATTTAATTTTAATTCTACTCGATGTAATCATAATTCTATATTATTGATTTAAAAAAATTATTTTATTTCCAGTACACAGTGATCTTATTGATACAAATATCTGTTCAACTTATTCTTTCAGCGTTTGCTTTTGCCAATCAACATAAGGTACATTTCCAATAAATTGTCGCAAATGAAAGAAAAAAAATGGATAGGATATTTGCAAAATTTTTTAGCTGATTACTCATCCAATGGAATAATTTGATTGTTATGCCTTGTTAATTGCACAGTTATACTTTGCCATAAATGCTAATCTTAGCTATTGAACTCTAAGAAAAATAAGCAAAAAAAAATAATGAAACTACACTCTAAAATAGTTTAATTTTTTTTTTCTCTAAATATTTTAGATACATGAAACAATAATATCACAATGGCAGTCACGGTCAGTGGGAAACGTTAGTAATGACTGTGATAGCAATGCTGTTTGCAGTAAACACTTACAATTGTTTAATCAAGTTGAACAAATTATTTTTATATCACTGATGGTATTTTTTTCATTTCAGGTGAATTGTTATTTTGAAAGATAAGTAAAGTATCTAGCATTTCCTTTTATCCATCTACTCTTATTGTTTAATTTTTATATTTGACGGCAAAATGGCTATTAATGCGAGCATAAAGATGTGAAAAACACATCATGACCTTTTGTTTACAAAGATTCACAAAAAAAAATAAATAAATATCTCAGTAACATACTAATGGATGAATTTAAAAAAGTGATATTTGATATTATCACCATCAACCATTATCAGTAATTAGTAGTGATTATGTTAATTATGTGTTAATTGATCAAATTACAATTACTCTAATTGTTAACATCATATTAGTATAATGGAAAATAGTTGAATGAATGAGGTTTTTGCAGGTTTTACTATTATTTATTAGTTGTTGCTATTGTAATTATTTGTCCGAAAAGGAGCAACGTGAAACGATTGAGGCGGATAATGCCAACGGCAATTAATCATTGATCAACAATTTAACGCTGTCTAACACTTACTTTAAATTTGCTCAATATTTTGTTTAATCATTAAAAATTAACTTTACTCAAATGGAAAGTTAAAAAATGATGGACAATTCAGCAACAGTTTCCAGAAAGGATTAAATGTGCGGAAAAAAGAAAGACAAAGGAAGATTGTGGTTGTAAATAATTGTTATGATTTAATAATGATAATGATAATAATAATCGATAATGGTAAATTTATTACAGCAAATATCATTTAAACATCGCATTTTTCTTTTTCATTGTTATTAAAACATTTTGCTCGACAAATCGTTTTGATGAAAAAAAAAATGTTAATGAGTTTGATTGATATAGAAATGATAATCGTGTCATGTGGAACGTGTCTATCTATTCGTCATATATGTTTCAGTGTAAAGTTTTTAGCGAAATTTCCATTGCTTCTATTTTTACATATAATATATATAGCGTTGTAATATCAGCATTTACTGATGTACAAATAAATTTTATCTGAGAAATGAGAAAGCAATTTTTTCTTTTATTTTTTTTCTTGCAAAGAACTATGTATATGGTCTTTGCTAAATGTTAAAAAATGCTATTCGATAGAACCAATGAAATGGAAGTTCGATAGCTGTCCGATGAATTTATTAAAAATTAAAAATTCCATTCCATAGAAGCAATGAAATAAATTTCAATTTATAGGAAAATAAATAAAACAGCTTGAAATTGAGGTAAGCTACTGCTGATGTTGCGATAACATTTTGAATGAAACTGACTCCTAGAACTTCTAGTTAGAAGCATTTGTCAAACTAAGCCATTTCACATAATATAGAGAATTCACATCCTTCAGCTCTATCCGTAAGGGATCTTTACCACTTCGTTCGTAATGCTGTATTTCACGTTTCGTAAGTGACTGTGACAATCTTACATGAGTATCGTGCAACTGTTAATAACTTGAAAATATTATTTTTAATCAAAAAAAAAATATTAACAAAATTAATAGAACAAGTTGCGGGCGGAAGTGTAAATATAACTGATGCAATAAGAAAGGCAAGGCATGTGATGATGTTGCATTAAGAAAAATGTATGCCTTAATCATTTATAAATATTGACCGGGAATTAAATTTTAATTTCAGTGTTACTGAAACATTTCATAATTAAGACAATATAGCCATATCAAAGTATGCGAATCTCATTCTGCAAGATCATTTCCATTAATGAATGCCAAATTGTTGCTTAATTAGCATTGAGTGAAATTAACATTAAGTGGTATATTATTTAACAAAATATTTTCATCAGTCAAATCATCAGTTGTTTCAGCAGGCCACGTTTGTTCTAATTCTGCTTTCTACAAGAAGAAAACTAAAGCGATAAAGATGCAGTATTATAATAATTAAAATTAAGTGAAATTACAAAATGCATGAGAAATAGCCGAAAGTAATGAAAAATTATATGACAATAAATGAAAAATTGATTTAAAATTAATGATAATTTAAATGTTTTCACAAATTTACCTTTCCTAAATAGCGAAAATATTTCCAACAGAGCCACATAATTATAATACAATAACAGTGTGTTGCAGAAAATATAGCACTTCCCATCGTAAGCATAAGAAAACGACCTGAATTAGTCAAAATTCACTAAGACCAATGAGGAGGTCTTATGCGTACTGAAAATATTGTATGTTTAGGTGCCAGGATGCTTTTTGTTTCTTATTTATTGTATTAGTACTCGTAATTAGAATGATAAAATAATGTAGAATATATGTTTATTGTAAGCAATATGATAAGTGTACTTTTAAATAGTTATTAGTGCGTAAAAGTTATTGGAAATTAACCAGGTAATTTAATTAAAAGTTAATGTGGACGGCTCTATTTGGCTTAATAAGAATTAATAAATATTACCGCTTGGACAAACAGCAATAAGAAAACAATGAAACTCAAGAAAGCTCGCAAAAGCGAGCGTTAATACCACCATTACGCCTAGCAATACCTAAATTATCAAATTTAATGATTTTCTTTTTTTTTGCAAAAAATGAAAAATACTTATGAAAACTGAAAACCATTTTAAATTTCAATTATCATTTATTTTATTTTGATTTTATCTTATTTAATATATTACTATGAAAAGTAACACTTTCTATGGATATCGAAATTATTAACCTGTATAACTATCAGCGGTAGCAAACATAATGATGACTCTTTCCATATTCCATACTGCGCTAATAAGATCGCAAACAGTACTGTGGTACTTGCGATAGTTCCATACGTAACAGAGGATGAATCAGTCGTAGTGACGATGTCAACTGTGAAATCAACAACAGCTAATAAAAGGATGTAAAATACAGTTAACATTGTTGCTGATGTCTGAAAGGACTTCACAACTAATTTCATTCAACTTTGACGAAATAATTTTAGGCGTTGTTACAATAAAAAAAAATACCGGTCCTGGTCCTGGTTAAATTCGGTATGAATTCCTCTTGAATGATGTGATATGTCATCAAGTAGGCATAAATTTAAGGGGTTTTAGGTGAGAGCTCTTTTGGTACTTCAACTTAATACAGTTGAATAAAGTATACGTTTGAACTTGAAGTATTGTCAGACTAAAGTATAATTAGATGAGATCTTGTAATTTACGTATTAAAAAAGCAAAAAAAATGGCATATTCAAATTGATTTCGAAATAATTTTCAACACACAATACCTTGATATGAATAGTGCCGAAAAAGGTATAGCTATTGTGTAATTTATAATTAGCCAACTGTTTAGCTGGATGATTATCTCCCTCCATGCTGTCGTTTGAGGAATTTGATGATCTAATAGACTTCTAGAATTTCGATCAGTGAATGGTTTCGTGAAGCTGGCAAAAAATGGCACAAGTTGAAATATTTAACAGGATGAATAATGAGATCTTTTCTCAGGATAGACAATGTTTACCCAGGAAAAGTTAATTAATCGGTAATACCGAATAAGATATTTCACTTTTAACAATCTCTAAAGCGCCAAATAGGTTTTCCAGAGTTTTCGATATCCGCCAAAAATCTTAGAGTACTAAACTGGGAGACATCTCAGATACATACAACATTGAGACTTTTACTGTTTTAGGTACAATTATCATCCAAATATCTCGCAGAAAAAAACTCCGAATTTTAAGTTAATCAAATTAATTGTCAAATAATCTATAGTCTGAGCTTTATTCGTGCAAGAGTGTATCACTTAAAATTCTATCAGCAATGTCATTATACTACAACAATATTGCTGTCATTAGCTGGCGTCACACATTTCGATTCTATCAATAGCAATGGTGGTATTTAAGCTTGCATTAATGATTACATAGGAAAAGTCTCAAGAAAATTTTGAAAAATTTTTGCTAACAATTGCAATGGAAGAAAAAAAAATTTATACGTTTATCAGATATTTCATGGAAGGAAAAATTTCACTAATAATATCAGTTATGTAATTTAAATTTAAGAATAAATAAATGATCCAGTGATACTTAACGAAACCATGATAATCCATACAGTTATTGTTGTTAGTGCAATACGGATCGTTTCTTTTTCATTCGTATACAATTATTTTCCATTTGCATACATATTAACCAAGAGGTCATGATCAACCTGATCGCTATTCGTAAATCTATCACTAATTCATTCCAATTATTCAACATCGAATCAATCGTTGAAGAAATTCTTCCTTCTAAGATGTTCTTTTATTTGATACGTTTAAATCTTTATTTGTTTGAAAGACTGTTTTTTGGATTTTAATCTTTTTTTCCTATTTTGGACTAAGGATTTTTAGCTTTTATAAGTGGAAAAAAAAATGGGACATCGTTTCCATTATCAACTGCTTATTCATTATGAATATTAAATTCACAGATATGTTTTAATTTAATCGGAATATATTGCAAGATGGGAACTATTTGTTAAGGATGAATATTTTAGATTAACTAAGAAATATGCACCGCCCTGTTGTACTCTTATCACTGATTGTTTTATCATTTATTAACGCAGCGACAATATCAGCAACTTTATTCGTGCAAAAAGATGAAGACAATGAGACGAGAGGCTTACGATCTTCGTATGTGACGATAGTTAACAACTCATCATTGTCACCTACTACTGCAAGTAGTACGGTGGAGATGAGGCATTTGACGGAAAGTAAATTGGTGCAAAATTTACTTCATGGTTTGCATTTTTGATTTGTTCGATTAAGAAAAAGTGCATTTAAGTCGAGTTATGCATTTAAGATTAGTTACTTTTCTTCCTCACGCCGTTAGCACTTATCGCGCAGGATATGGGAAAGTCAGAAATCCACATGTGTTGCACGAAGTTTTATGTTAAAGCAAAAAAGCATCGTTGTTATCAGATTGCAAAGGAAATTTTTTGCTTTCAGGTGCTTTTATGAATGGCTTTGACTTATTCGATTTCCTAGAAAGTTTACAGCCATCAGATTGCTTGCAAGTCTGTTTGGATGAGGTTATTAGTATGTTGGAGCAACCGTTTGCTGGACAACGTTCTGTTGATGAAGTTGGCAACATTTGCAGGTAAGTAATTACCGAAAAAAAGTACCTCATTATCTGAGTTCCTGAACAATACAGATGCAGACTGTATGTGCCATGACGGATTTTGAAAATATGAATTTAATATTATTTGCAGCCATTTCGATATATTCCAGCGGTGCCTTCATCATAACGCAAGTTGCAAGGATGCATTACTTGATGTTACCACAACAGTTATTGATCATCTCTGTACCTTCAATCAGGACGGTTTGTTAAATTTATTTTAGTCGAAAATATATTTTATTTGAAAGAGAGTTAACAATAAGCTGGTTGTAAAAATGTACCATCCGACCTATCACTTATTCATACATCTTTTCCAAATAACGCAGTCATATGTTAGACACAACTAAACGGTTCGTGAAGGAGATTTAAAGAAGTTGCTTTGACGGAAGCGTCTGATATATTGCCATGCTTCGAACTTCATGAAGGCTTCGTTTACGTAATTGAGATTATTTGTTTTGTAGCATTTGAAGATACGTTTCCATGTCTGTACAGCCATTCAACGGTTATTTACTTCACCTGCGATAATCAATGCAAGATGGGAGAAACTCTTTTGAAGGCATTAAAAGGGAAGAAAGATGGTGCAACAAATATGCTCGATGGAAGTGAAAATCAACTGCTGGAAATGCCCAATCTTTACAGTTTATGCAGGTGTTACTATCAGCTTCTCAGAACCGTAACTGTCAAATCAAAATTTTTTCATCTTTTTACTGAATAATTGAATTTCATTTTTTTATTTATTGATGCTTTTAAAGAATGAAGTTGATATTTGTAGCGCATCGGCATGTTTCCTTAATTGCACTCAGAATTTAGCTGAAAAGGAATGTTCAATCGGTCAGTCAACCTTATTGGTCAGTTGTTGGAGGATTTTTCTTATAATTGTGTTTAAGTATCTAACGTGAGTATCTTAAAGGACGGACATATTACTTAAGGCTTAGGAGTAGAAGGAAAATACTGCTGCAAAGTACGATTGAATGATAGATGGTATAATTAGTGAGAAAATAATGAACTGGCTGATTAATTACAAGTATTGAGTGATAAGAACGTATAGTGATACTGAGGTTAAGTGACATTTTTTCAAATAAAATTGTCATTGTTGAAAAAATCTCGATACTTTATAAATTTTTTATTAATTTATATTGCAGCATAAGATAGTGGCAGCAGTGGTAAATCATACGATAAGAGTGATTCCAACGTCGACGATGAAATCAAGTGATGCCTACACTTTGCTCGTATCCTCTATTTTACCGAATGAATGTCAACGATTAAAACTTCTTTCACAGGTTATCATGAACGTATTGTAAAACCTCCTAGCGTAAATTATCCAAAACGAACCTTTTTTATTTCAGGATATGACAGTTACTACGCCAATAACAAATTTTATCAACAGTGTAAAATATGAGGGTGCTAACAGTGGCATACAACAGAAGGTAATTCTAATAACTTCATTTTATCCATTATTATATTGTGCCATATGTAAACTTTATCTTGTAAATTTCCTTTTGTGAGCTTCATTTTAATTGATATTAATAGATGATCTATTTCAGACTGCTAATTTTGATGAAAAAAATTCCATCCAAACAACTCTAAATAGGCATGTGGAAAACCACACAAATTCAGTTTACACACACATATTACCATTGAATGGGCGTCAAATGAAGTTGCAGTGTCAGATGATCGATCTGGAAACTGGACAAGAGGCCATCGTTGCGGATATTGCTACATTAATGACTGAGGACGCAAGAGTAAGTTGTAACTCTAAGCTTCCAGCTTACATCGCCGTATATTATTCCCTAATAAAACATTGTACGATGAATTTGCAGAATATCTTCAATCAGGTTGGTTTACGAAGTGTAGAGGATGAGAAAATCGTAGGGAATAATGTAAAGTATGGCATTAGGCCGACGGCATTGCAGGATCGTAAGATTATTGGTAACAAAAGTAAGTGGTAATATAATTAAATTCTAATTAGCTATGACAACCTAGCAGTATGATTGCATTTATATATGAAAAGATTTTTATATGCATGTCCAAAACAGTCAGCAAGTTTCTATAATCAAATTATTAGCAATTTCTTCAACAGGTATATGAAAACAAATGGCTTTTGCGCTTTGAAATGAACTAACTGACTGTGTTCAGAACAGATTTTGCAACACCTAAATATCATTTGTTTATAGAGAACCTGATCCACAGTCAGTTTCCTGTTCGGATTCAATTACTGAAAATAGTTACTAATTGATACTGCATGTGTTTCTGTAGAAAAATTTAGATAAATAATTCAAAAAAGAAAATGAATTTCAGGTGAAGTGTATCAAAAGTCATCGTCTGATCGATCATTTCCTTCAGATGTACTTACGCTCATACTCATATTACTATTCCAAATCTCCACATTTATTATTAGTACTACTATCTAAGTCATATATTATCCTGAATTCAATCCATTAAGTGTATGCATGTCAACAGAACTCAGTTAACTTTATCGATTACACTGTATGTCATATGTGATTATCCCAGTATATTTGTATGAAACAATGATCAAAAGAACTATTTGTTAGAAATTCACTCACGAATGCTTGAATTAAACAATTTTTTCTCAACTGTGTCAAGACCATTCATACTACTGTAATTCTCATTACTTTAAATGGAACTAGTATGACACTTTCAAATCGTCCTCTCTGAGCTGACATTTCCAGATTACATTCCTTCTAGCAATAAAACGAGAACTGATAGCTGTGTCTATACGACAATCTCAAGCAGTGATATCTTTTCATTACTGAAAAATAAATTCGAATCATCAATGTGGTTGTTCTCGAGATTACCGAGCATTTCCGGACCGGTTTTGCATCTTACATTATGAAAAATATTGTACCTATCATCTTCACAAGTGTGGGGATGACCTTAATATTGATGAACGTGACAAACGCAAAATGATCATTCAACATGGGTCTACTAATAACTCCAGCTATTACGACTATATAGCTGTCGGTGAACAAATAAAGCAGTTTCAAATGTTTGACTTGCGTGAAGTACGTCCAAAGAGTATTTTCAGCCCTCAATGATATAAATAAGACGTAATGGAATCAAGCAACCTTTTCGTCTAAGCAGTGTAAATCGTTTTTAAATTTAATGACTAGGCAGAAACCCGCGGAATAAACAACGGTCCGGACAAAACAAAAGGATTGGGTAGGTGTTGAGAGTATTGATGTCGAAGTGTTCTAAGTACTTGTATATTGCGCTTGTTGCTGGTTACATAGCGTTACGTGAGATAGGCAATAGTTCTTATACTATTTGTTAAACTAACGATAAAATTATAACACTTGAACTTGCAAAATAATAAGACATGCGCTCAAAATTATCTGAAAAAAAAACTGAATTACCATTCTGCAAAAGTTTAGATCATTGATAACGCTAAACAATTAATATGAAGTTATTTTGATTTAATGTGGAATTGCTGATTTCTTTCAGAGTTGTAGCTTCCTCTGTTTCTATTGTAGCATTTGGTTTATGATAAATACCCCAAATAACCGATCATTTTCGTGAAGGCAAAGGATTGTAGAGAATCGGTCAGTTTTTCGTAGCTTATATTACTTTATACTACTGCGAAATTTTGTAGCTTATACAACTTTGGAGTTTGTTTTGTGAAATGCTCCTTATCTTACTTTTTTTACTCTTCGCTTCTGTATTGCCGGAAATTTTCTAATTCTATTCACATGAAATGTGGTTGATGAACTGAAAACTTGGCGTGTCGATTATTCTATTTTACTTTTTAATTTCAGTATTCGTAAACTGTAAATGACTTCGGGACCAGAAGATTATGACGGGAGTGTGATAATTTTGGAAGATAATGCCAGTTTTATAGTTCCTGAGGAAGACAGCAGTCATCGAGTCGTTTTAGAAAGCCATTCATTAATTGAAACAGGAAACACTGATAATGTCGTAAGTTACTTTTTTAAGGCGCTCTAGACGATGAAAGACGGTTATCTTTTATTTTGACCATAGGAAAGATTCTATATGGAGAGATCAACACTTATTTAACTTATAAATTATGTAGTGTTCAAACTTTCAGCAGTTTCGGTATGTTGCGATGTGTAAAACAAAAGTTACATTATCACAGCCGGGAATTTGATGAAAACAGCACAGATGCATTTTTTGAGACTGTAGATCTTTTTAGAATCAAGAACCTGAACAACCACAATATCGAACATCACGTGTTATCTGGAGTAGTGATGAAGAAGCTGATGATGAGAATGTGAATAAAAAACGTCGTCGTAAACCTTCTCATAATAGTAACAGTGGAGGTCATATTGTTTTGAATTCAAAACTGTAATTGTCCATTGTGTAACTTCTAATGGTTATGAAAAACATACTGGTTTCATCTATGATTTGACTTTCTGAGTGCTTCCTTCTTAATTCGCAGAGCTTTTAGTTTTAGTTTAAGGTCAGACTTTGTAAGAATTAGTGGAATTAGTCTATATATTTATATTTGCAGAGACTGATAGTGACGAAACGAGTAATTGTGCAATTTGTTTTGAAGCGTACACAATTTCAGGTTCTCACAAGTAAGCTCAGAAGATTTTTTTAATGTGAATGACGTTTATTGGAACATGATATTTTCAGCAGGGGTAAATTTGTACGATTATTTAGAATAAACTGTTAGTTATATATATTTTTAGGGTAGTGTGCCTGAAGTGTGGACATCTGTTTGGGCAATCCTGTATTGAAAGATGGATTCGAACGGAGAAATCTGCCAAATGTCCGCAGTGTAAGGCTAAAGCACGACTTACTGATATACGCCGCTTATATATACGTGCTGTAAAGGTAATTAACATTCTTTAGAAATTTCTTCTAACTTGAAGTTTCAAAGTAATCCAACTTTATGTTTCAGTCCAGTTTGGGAGTCTATTCTAAAGAGTTTCACTTTTTTATGCTGAACGGCAACTGGACCATTTAGGAGGATGTATGATGCCTATGAGATGATCAAAAACGAAATTATAGGTACTTGACACAACAGAATTGGAATGTTTAAAAGAGGCGAATAACGCATACAAGGCTGAAAATGACAGTTTACGTCTTGAAAACCAGCGGTTAAAAGAAAAACTTTCGAAAGAAGAGAAAAATAATTCATACAAAGCTGAGATCAAAAGATTAAATCTTGAAAATGCACAGTTAAGGGCAAGAATAGCTTTTCAGGAGAAACATGAAAGTAAATCTCGGTAGGTTGTTACGTTTCCCTGGTTTTTTCTTGTTCAGAGGTTGCGATGACAGATATAGTTCTGACACTGGCTGGATTTAACTGTTGGTAATTATTGCAATAACTGACTTATTCACTCTTAGTGATACAATTTGCAGATCTCATTTCTTAGTTAAATGAGGAAATTTTGACAGTTTTTTGCTAATAGGTTCAAATTAGAATGGATGATGATAGTTTTAGGTCGACAACACCTCCTGCTCCTAAAATGATGAAAAGTGCTTATTTTTCATTGCTTGCTGGTCCAGTTATTCAGTTATCATCGGAACCAGGTTCTCGATCGTTAGATACGAATGGCGAATGTTTTGTGGTAGCTTGTAAAGTTAAGAACGATCTGTTTATGCCTTATGGATTGAAATTGGTCATTTATTACTTAAAATTTTTATTTATTATTAATGTGATTAGTGTGACACAAACATTCTCGGATTTTTTTTTGTTCCCTTGATCTTGTCTTGCGCAATTTTTTCACTTCTTACCCAATGAGATCAATTCACTTCATCTAAGAGAATGATGGTTTTATAGATTCATAATAATTTCCATATTCCCCAACATCGTGCTGACGTATAAATTGCAAAAGTATATTTATGTTTGTCGTATGTTGCCTAACTAAATATTCATCTGCAATTTATTTCATTATTGCAGATAACAGCAGATCGTCGTGAAGATACTGTAATTCCAGTCCATAGCAGGAAACCTCGTTGCTGCAGATTTTCTCCTTTTAATCGTCAAACAGTAATATCAACTGGGGAAGATAACACACTTTGTGTTACTAGGTTTGTTGATTGTTGATTGTGGCAAATGAATAGAATAAGAGGGGTAAGGATTCTGAATAGTTTTGAAGAAATTGCTGTATTTGTCAGGAAAAAGTGTAAAAGATTTCACTGATGAGGCAGAATGTTCTATGCCTGTGTGCTTTTATGAAGTTAAATACAGCAATTTCAAGTTAGAAGATGAAGGACCATTATCAATTATTAGCCTAAAGTTAATTTTCAGCTTTGTTGATCATCCAGCAGTACAGCATCGTATTCCTTTACCAGCTTCCGGTTGGTGTTGTTGCTGGTTGAGCGAGGATGATGTAGCAGTTGGTCTAATTAATGGTGAATTTTGGAAATTTATCCATGCCAAATTTTTCCCATGAGCTTTATTACATTAACGTTTTGGTTCTTTTTCTACTGTTTTTAAATTCATGTTTTTAATGACCTTTTTTAATCGCTAAATGTTATATTAACATCCTTTGATTTTCTTATATATTTCAGGTAGGGTTCTGAAGTTCAGTCTCCACAGTCCAACAACTGAACCATTTGATATAACTTGCAGCAGAGGACGTTTACCTATCATAAATTTACAGTTTTGTACAAGGCAGTCTTTGCTTTTCGTTACATCGTTGAAAGAGTGTGTGGTTTATCATCATATGAAACCCCATGTTTTGATATCTGATGAAGGCTAGTTTTTTTTTATTGTTTTTAAGGTATATTTATGGAATATAGTGTTAGTTTTTAGTGATTTAATTTCACATAAGTTTCAGGTTCTATAAATTCGTTCTGCTATGATCAGACAAGTAGCAATGTGATGTTAACGTTTGCCCCTAGTCAGCATCATGAAACAGTAACTCATATTTTGTACTCTTTGGACGTAGATAACGAGCACAAGAAATTACGTCATATTCATACCTACAGAAGTCTTTCAAGAAAACTTACACGTGTAATCAGGAGTGCATTTTGGACAACACCTCATGGCCCAATTGCTGCTGTTTATGATGAGGCTAATTCGCATGTGGTACGTAATATTTTGCAGATTTTTGTTGCTAATGATCTTCAAAAAACAGTTCTGATCGAGAACTCACGATTATTTATTTTCGTGTCTGAATTTTTACACTTTGTTTGATTCTCTCATTATTTCTTTTCACCCAATATGAGAAATATTAAGAAAATATAGCAGTTCAATTTTAAGGTTCTTTATGACTGGGTACGCAAATGTCCTACAGTTGTGAGACGTATTAACGATATGGTTGTTGACATCAGGGAAGTTGTAGCAAGTGACATGCAACATTTTCAGTTGGGGTGCTTAAGTGAAACAGCAATTTACTTCCTTGAAGCACGATATTAAATTTCTTTGTGATGACTTACTCATTAACTAACACTTTGTTATAATATGAAATAGACTGCATAAAAGCTGATAGTCTCTATCTGATTTGGTGCATCCCTTTAGTAGCATTTTCAGTTTGTGAATAACAGTGATGTAATTGATGTATTAAGTTTCGCTGCAAAATTAAGTGTATTGAATTGCAAGTTCTTTCAATTTGTATTTTGTGATTCGTGATTGTGATAATCATCATAAAGTTATATGATATATTACTAACCTATCATTCCATAATACTTGCGTTCTTTATAGTGCTTAGCGGCAATAGGTACTGAAAGGTTTCTCATCAAATATATCTTTAGCTTTTTTCACTGATTTCCAGAACCATATTGCCGTAACATTACGTTTCAGGAACTACATGTGTTGCTTTCTTCTTGGCCCTTAGTTTCTTACTGTTACCGTTGGAATGCCAATGGGTATCAGATACACTCCAAAATTTCTATATTTCTTTTGTTTCGTCGGTTATAAGTAAAAATTTTTTGCACAGTCTTCGACATATTTCCATGTAAATTGTCTCTGATTCTGTAGCAGTAAAGAATTTATATTGATAAAATCTAAAATACAATTCAGCACTCTCAATTTTCGGCAAATAAAGAGCTCAAGTAATGCCATCTGAGAAAAAAATTGTGAATGCATCCATAGCAAAAAATTTTTTATGGATCGCATCTACGATGTCCGCCAAGATTTTCAAGATTAAATCCAAAATGACTAATCAAATTACGCTATACAAAATGAAATAACGTTACTAAAATCCGATCATTGGATGCTTAAGCGTACATGAAACCACAATTTGAACATGTGAAAATGCAGTGGAAAAAATAGTTGAGAAGATAAGCTAGAAGTAATTGTGTCATCCACAATGTATTCTATGACGTGGCTGCATGGAAATGAGAAGTGTTCGGAAGTGGCTCATCTGAATTGTTTTCCTTAACATACCAGTCATTTATGTAAGTTATCAGTAATTTATTTGAAAATGTAAATATTTGTTCTTAAACTTTTGGCATTAACGCAATTGAATAGGTAAAAGGGAGGAGAAGGAGGATTTGAGAGGAAAAGCGATAAAGTATGTATGTATGCATGCGATAATTGAACTAAGGCTAGTGAAATGATAGGAAAAGAAATGAGTAAGGAGTTGCACCTTACCTGGAAAAACCGCTTCCTCCTTTCTTTGCATCTTTTGCTCGGTCTCCTCGGCAACGGGCGTCTTTAATTGCTTTTGCACATGAAGTTTTCACCTTTTGCAGCCTTTTTTATATTTCCTTTTTATTGACAACGTTACGTTCAATTTCATTGCTCATTTCCCAATAAACAAATCAATCGTATTTTGTTTTTCGGATCACATTTCTTGACCGATTAATTTCAAGAAGTTTTCCTGATCCGTTAATTTGTGATCGTTAATCATTAACTTTTAAACACTCCTTGGCACAAATTAATCATTTCAGGAGCTCAATAGTAATTGTTCGAATTGATATAGTTTATTGGAAAATATAGCCAAGGAAACATCTGATGTGGTTGAGGTGATAGTGTACTATGCGAATTCGAAATTAAAAATCGAAAAAAAAACATAAAGGTTGGACGGTTTTCAATGCAAAAAATGTTTACACAAATTTGACCTAACAACATTTTGCTAATAACATCCATAGATATATTATGGGTATTATACTTTCCATACTTTCCCAGTGGTTCTGAATACTGGACCAAGCTTAATATCGTCGTGATTAAAATTAAACTCGAACGGTGTGTTTTGATTAGAGCTTAGCTCTCAAGCAATAACATATTACTAAATAGAGCCTCAGGAAAACGTTCCTCCAACCAACTGTATGACTGTTTTATGTTGTTATTAATGATAATGTTCAAAAAAATGCCTACTGAAGTCATTTAAGATCTTTTTGTGACTACAATTACGTGACACACAACGCTCAATGAAGACAGCCAGTTGATCATTTCTTTCTTTCCGCCTTTCTCTCTGCTTCAATAATGATATAACCTATTCGATGGGACAACTGAAGAGTAAAATTTTACACCAAGCTGGAGCGGAAAATATTGATAATCTGAAAGAAGATCCAGACGATCAGTGGTCTAATTTATATCGTGAACGTAAAAAGAATCATCTTTACAAATGGGTTGGAATACGTAGCGGTAAGTACTTTTGAATAGTAACACGTAAATGTTTTTGTATTGCGATACGTAACTTTTTTGGTATTACAGTATGTTAAATGTGCTATTACCCGGGTTCCTGAGTTTCGCAATAACTTTTGTAAAGTCTGGATAGTTTATGTAAGGTGAGATTGATTTAGACATGCATGAGATTTACATGGTAAGTCTTACTGAAATGAAACTGTGAAATGTGCTTGTTGAGAGGACTCTTACATTTTTTTGATGTTATCGATGTTGCAAAATTTTAAGGATGTGATATAAAAGGACAATTTATTGCAGTCAGATGCCTACAATATGAGATGTTCAACTTATTAATTGTATTTTTAGCTCAACAAAACGAGCTACCAAGTTTTGGAACTAAAAAATCCCTAATTAGTCTTTTACTACTTAAGGAATTGGTGAGTTACAGGTGGCGAGCTGCTGGCTGCTTTTGAAAAGGAGGGTGAAGATGGAGTTCTAAAGTTTGCCAATGAAAAGCTTATTTCAATGATGTATGAAGATGGCACATCGCCACAAATGATTCGTTTTACAGACTATGCAAAGTGGAAAAAGACAACTGTGCGTTTTTTTAAAATGACATTTTCGGTTATTTGCCAAAGAATAATTTTCTTCACATAGCATATGGATTAGATCTGCAGAAATTGGTTGTTTTAACATGCTGGTTGGTTTGGATTGCGGTGAGCCTTGAGATTCCACTAGTTGGACTATTTCTTTTTTTATAAGTGGTTACTGACTTAAATTATTGCTTAATTTCTTCTCAACTTGTTTGAAATTTTTGTATTGCATTATGATAAATCGAATCCCACATAATGTACAGTGTATATTCAAAATTTGTCAAACTTCTGGTGATTTTTCCTCGTTTTCTTCCTATCCTTCATTTGTGCCATGCCAAATTAAATCATTACAGAATGTGCAACTAGGTAAAACAGAAACAAACTCCGTCAACCAATTTGGAAGTAAATTCCGCGAACATCTTGGTCAGTGGAGATTGAACAAACGTGGTGTAGAGGGTGAGACAATAATACATCTGTTGCTGAATCGTGAGGAGCCAATGTGTAGTGAAATTGCTAGAATTTTGATAACACGTTATCCAGGTCTTGCTAATGACATTTACCTCGGCGATGAAATGTTCGGTAAGAATACGCAAATTTAAACTTGGTTTTAGAGAAATTTTATCTTGACTAAATATATTCAGTTACTCGTTTTTTGGCATTAATAATTTTCAATTTTTTCTAAGATTTTCCATGCAATTAATTTTCTGTCGGATTCAGCGCTAAATTATGGAGAAACTTGAACAAATTCGCGCTTCTTCTGTAATTTCATACCAAGGTGACTCAGCCGTACTGCATCTTAAAAATCTACATTTCAGGCCAAAGTGCATTGCATCTAGCAATTGTTCACGATGATTATGAAACGGTCCATTTATTACTGCAAAACTCGGCAGAAGTAAATGCACGAGCTTGCGGGACATTTTTTCTACCTGAAAATCAGAAGATATCCTCAAAATCAACTGATTACCAAGGTGCCTATTGTTTTAGAACTAGTTCATAAAAATGTTTTTATGCACTACTATTCGGAAAATACATCTCCGTTTTTCGTATTCACGTTCTAAATCGGGTTTCAGGATATGCCTATTATGGTGAATATCCGTTAGCATTTGCTGCTTGTTTCGGCAACAAAGACATTTACGACTTACTAATACAATATGGAGCAGATCCAAACCTGCAAGATATGTTCGGCAATACCATTCTACATATGTGTGTCATCAACTATAGCAATGTAAAATACACTTTTCAATATTCACAGAATTCTTTGCATCGTATTTATATCGGTAGCAGGTTGTAAATTCAATACTGCACTACTTATTGCTTTTTAATAGCACAGAATGGTATATATATATTAGCGTATTATAGTCAATGTACAGTTATGCAGTGAGGCATTGGGCAAAACCCGCTGATCCAAATATTGTGAATGCAGCTGGCTTGACACCATTGACGCTTGCGACAAAGCTTGGACGAAAGGATATCTTTGAAGAGATGCTGGAGTTGATGAAAGTCGTATGTATTTACAGTTACACAGAACTAATGATGTTTATCTCCTGTTTTGAATTGTAATTTGTGTGTTTCAGGAATTTTGGAGATTTAGCGATATGACATGTAGTGCATATCCTCTTACAGCCTTAGACACTATTCGTCCCGATGGTTCAACGAGTTGGCGTTTTGTTATTGATCATTTGATAAAATTTGTCATAGTATATTTGTTGACTTTGGTTAATTCGTTTACGAAAAAGGGGAAGGAAACATAAGATTGAACCAACTTTTATTTAATCTACTCAGTGATTAGGCTGTTAATGATTTGGGTATGTCATTTCAGATGACAAACTTTTATAATTTTCTAACAGCTTAGGTTTTATTTTCAAAGAGCAGCAGTGAAATAATGTTTTTATGTTTATCATTGTTATTAATTTTACATTTTGATTGCAGATTATGATTCAGCACTGATGACTGTGATAAATGGTAGTACCAGTGAACATTTAGATATGATTGGTAGCGAAGTGATTCAGCGACTTCTTGCTGACAAATGGAAAGCTTTCGCATCAGTATGTTTTTTGGAATGGCCACTAAGGCTGTCACGGTGTAATTATATTTAAAGTATTGATATTCGGCATTTTCTAATGGGAAGATATCATATCTCTAACATTCAATGCAAATGACTTACTAATTACAGAGAAAATTATTTGAAAGGCTTGGGTTGCTCATTTTGCATCTCATATTTTTATGTTTTGTTGTTTATATGCGACCGCCTGAACCGGATCGTCTTACTTATAAATTAATTGCAACGGAATGGAGTGACTGGGTATATCATTCTCATTTTCATTGCTTTACGTTTTTGAGAGATTCTTTTTTTGTCTAATATCTTTTCCAGAAAAAACCAATTTAATAATCATGTCGTTAAAAATATGTAGTGACTGTTAAGCTCTATCAGATTGCGGCAGATTTTATTCGGAAAAGTTCAAGTAAGCGAAGAATACACTGCTATACATTAGATAGTAAATGCCTGATAAGTCTATCCTACCGATAAGCTAAAAGCGGTTAGATTAAACAGAATGTTGTAATTGGTAACTCCTAGCCTTCTTTAAACCATTATGACCGTGTTTGGTGTGCCTGTGCAATATCATCAGAAGATGCGTTACAGTGCGTAACCGTATCTTTCCGATACTCGCTAGTAATTTACTATTCTTTCAGGTACGATTATTCTTTGAAATTCTGACTATAGCCAGTTGTGTGTTCTTTGTTTTCTTTCAACAGTTTAGCGAACTAAGAACGCAAGGATTTTATGGGTATATCAGAAATTTGGTAAATTTTTTCTATGTCGAAAACTCTATCTTCTTTTATTTTTTCTCTCTTTTTTCTCCGTGCAATTAATACCACTTCTAATTACTCATTATTAATGTTATTACTATTATTTTATTACAGAAAACAGCTCCAGCTAAAATTGTATTTCTCGTTGCCAATATATGTATTCTTATATGTGTACCTTTTCGCATATCAGGCAATTTTCAAGTTGAGGAAGCTTTATTAGTCTTTTCATTACCAGGTTCTTGGATATTTTTTCTTTTCTTTGCCAGGTTAGTAATTTCTTTCAAATTAAACTTTATGTATTTCGACTTTCAGGTAGAATTTGTTGTGAACGTATCTTAAATGAATTTGAGATTAATGGAAATACACTAGTTTTTATTCCTTATTATGAATCCTTCATGTGGTTTACTGTTCAATTTATCTGCTAACAAAAGAAGTTCGTTTGCAGAAGTGCCAAATTAACGGGACCGTTTGTGCAAATGATTTACAGTATGATTGCTGGTGATATGATTCGTTTTGCTATTATTTCCGCTATATTTCTTGTCTCGTTTTCGCAAGGTCCTATTTGTTTTTTTTTCCTTTTCAAAATACGCTTCATCTGTTAATTACCATCTCAAATTAATCCAATTATTCATCTAAGTTCGTAGGGGAAGCTGAGCACAGTCATTTATCCGAAAAAGTTATAAATTTTATTCCTTGCTTTAATGAGGTTTTAGTGGAAAAAACTTATGCCCGTCTGTTTCAGTATTTTATTTTCTGGGAAAAGATATGCACGCAAAGCAAGAGCTTAGCCCATCAAATCCAGATTACTGCGAAGTGAAAGGCTACGATATATTCACATATTCTTCTTTTTTGGAAACATTTATTACACTGTTTCGTGCCAGTATGGGTGGTTATGACGTAAGCTCTTTGATATAATTTTAAAAAATTTGGAAGAGCTCCATGGGGTACGATGTAAATAATCGCTCGTTTCAGTATGAGGAATTTTCTTGCGCTAATTACGAAGTGTTAACAAAGATATTGTTTGTACTCTATATGTTTATAATGCCAATCATGTTGATTAATATACTTATCGCTATGATGGGTAATACTTATACAACAGTTATCGCACAAGCTGAAAAAGCATGGAGGCAACAGGTTGGCATTTTTTTTTCTACATTTTTTTTCACCGTTTTTAAAGATAGAAAAAACTATAAAGATTCAAAAGATTGCTTTCATTGGTACTTTCTTTAGCCTATCAATGCGGTAGAAGAGTTGTAGTTGTTAACCACTGATAAGGCATTGTTAAATGTTGCTTAGTTGAAACGAGATGACTAAGTCATATACAATACATCTGTTCGATTGAAAAATATAATGTTTATTAGTTAATATTTGGAGCCGATTTTAAGAAATCCGTGAGTAATTTGTTCTTTATGCAGTCATGCTGTTCTAGAGTCCGCACTGTAACGAATAATGGAACATTTTTAGTAAGGTTAATACTTTTCAGTATGCGCAAATTGTAATGGTACTGGAACGATCAGTGAAGAAGGAGAGATTAGCAGCGTGCCAATTAGAATACAGTATTAGACTTAATGAAGCTAATGATGCTGGTATGGAAATACGTGGTCTAATGGTCATAAAACAGACGAAGAAAACTCGAGCTAGGCAGAGGAAGCAGGCTATCACTAATTGGAAGGTTGTTCAATACTTCGTCGATTTCTTGGTTTCAGAGTATCAACTAACCGCATCATGTGTCGGGTATTTACTTCTAACTTTGTTGTTTAGTTTCGATGCACCAGAAGCTGTGTTTTCGCTTAAACTACCATGCATTACAGTCAATTGGTCGGAAAGTAATTCATACCGTGGAAAGATTAGGTGTTTATTACGCGCAGGAATTGCTTCATTCATACAATTGTTTAATTGATGAACCAGCTGGTGCTGTAATACTTATGCGAGATGCTGCTTTACCAGCATCAACAAGATTTAGGGTGAGCTTAACAATTTTTTTAGCATTATATTTTGGAATTATTTTTTTTCATTTCGAATTAAACATTTAAACGCTATGACTTTGCATTATGCATTTTTACTTGATAATTATTATTAGTAATAACTTATCTTTTCTACTTAAGTCGGGGTCACTTATTCATGAAATTCCAATAAATACGCCAAATGAAGAAAAAACCGAACAGTTAAAGGATGACTCGGTCGGAAAAGAAGTAGTTACAAGTAATTGTTCCGACCAAACTTCTCTTCAATGTCAATCACCTCGAGATTTCAGTTAGTTTTCTATATATAGGCATATACATAGATAAACAAATATATATTTTAGACTTTATATGACAATAAGATCGCCTTATTATGATGTATTGAGATAAAATTACCGGTTGTGTTTCATCTATTTTGTGGTGGGGCATCTTTTTCATTTTAGAGCTAATAACAACTAAACAAAGCACAACTATGATTCTGGAAAAATTGCCGGCGCGGAAAACAGTACGAGGGCATCAGTTGGTTCCTTCATTAGATATGCCAAATATGCCAGCTGTTGGAACACCACCACGAGCCGTATCACCGCGAATTCGAAAGGATATGTTTCGACGCAAAGACAGTTTCTGTGCGAGTTCATCAGCTAGCTCCAGTACACAAGTAAAAAAGTTTGATTTTATTTACAGTTTAGTAGAATCGACTTTGGACTGTGAGACTTTACCTCATTCTTTCTGAAGAACAAGTGTCAGGGGAAGTGAAACATTACTTCAAGAAGTTGATTTATTTTTATCAGTTCAACAACCATGACAACCTATTATACTAAGGATGAAAATGATGGCCCTTCATACTGTTAGCTGAATCACAATGTGCAGTTTGTTATTTAAATCTATTGCTTCGCTACAGTGTTTTTTTACTACTGTCATAAAAAACTATTAATCAAATTTAGGTTTAGCTTGGTGAACGATGAGACATCAAAGAATGTGACAGCTGCAATAAACTTTAATTTCGCCAACTGAATTTTTTTTTTCAAATTCATCTTGATTTTAATTCGCTGGTTGAATTTATTGTTTTCAAATTTGCTCTGATTACAAGTGTTCTGATGCCAGTTTTGTTTGCCTTATCGATAAAAAATTTATAACAATATATTATTGAAATCACAAGTCATTTCTGTATTTACACTTAAAGCGTTCTTCCAGTTCTTCCTTAAATGCAATCTATCTCAGTGACAGAAAATATGGTGCCATCAAATGACATAACAAATGAATCGATTTCCAACGCTGAAAGTTCATGCTGTCAGGTTTTCGTGATGTTCATAAGGTCTTATTTAATATTATTTAATATCTATCTCAACGAGTGGTATTTGAAGTAATGTAAAGGTTTAATTAGGAAAGGAAAAGTATGACTTTTGTGCTTTTACACCATAACGTCATTTAATCGAAATATTTAAACAAGGTATATAGAACGGAAAAATATGTGTTAAACAACGATTAATAGTAACAATAAATAGTTCATTTAATTTGGACAAAGAGTCGAGTGCTACTGCACAGGAGAGTGCTTCTGTATTTAGTTCTGTCTGATATTGTGGCATCATCCGGTAGTGATATAACTATACATTAAGTCGGAATTTGAATATCAGAAGCTGTTTTGTATCAATACTTTATATTGCCAATTCAATTGTACGTGGTCAAAAAAATCGTTATATTTTTTAAAAAAAAAGGTGAGGAATTTGGAGAGATTTTCGAAATGCATTTTTGTCAATGCTTAAAACAGGTAGTTTTAAACAGTTCTTAATTTGAAATTCTTGAGCAAAAAGCATGTGAATTTAAGTTATCAACAATAATATTCCTTGTTAACACAATTAATTGCAACAAGTGGTTCTTCAGAGCGATTCGGACCGCAATATGCTAAAATATCTTCATTCGTCTTATACATACCATCAGGGCGACTTCGAATCCAGCATATAATGATAACGAGAATGAGAAAGAAGAGACAGCAACCAGTGATAGCACCAATTATTGCTGAAAAAAACCATTAAAAAATTAAAAAAGTTTCTCGAGAAAAATTTGATATTGGTTAACTTGGTGCTAAACCTTATAACCTTTACGTCTCATAATCATAACTGGCTTCTATTAATTTTCCTTTATCGTTAAGGATATACAGGTCGATAAAAAGAAAAAAAAATTTTTTAGCTGCCGTACGACTGATTATTAAAACTTACGTGCTAAAGCTAATGAAGAAGTATGATGTTCAATGATAGCATTGTTCTGAGTGTTTGGCAGCAATAATTTTTTTTTCTCTTTTGGCATTTGATCAAAAAATCTGAAAAGTATTTAATCTAGGAAATTCATACTAAGAGAAAAAATAACTGTTTAGAACATCTTTAATTCCAGTGCTTGTATCATTCAAGCAATATCTAGTGGTGATCTAAATTAGGATGTATAAAAATACCGAACATCTATTTCTGATTCTATTTCCAAGAAGCTTCTAGAAGTCTAGGAGTATCTCCAAGAATATCTACAATGTTGTCTTTAAAAATGTAAAATATCAGATGGTCCGTTAAGAAAGTATGAAAAAAAGAGGAAAAATGAAGAACTTACATATGATTATACGGACAGCCTTGAAATCGTATTCCACCTCGGTATGAAAGACGTGATGATGATGGATCTTTTAGAGGAAATGAGATACCAACTTGTAATCTTGTCAAACAACCCGTAAAATCTGAGATCAAAAAAAAAATTGCTCACAACTGATTAATAGCATCAAAAGCTTTAGAGTAGAGAAAATATAGAATTATTGAATGTTTATTATCAGTACTGTAGAAATTACTTTTATCAATAAACTTCCAGACATTGAGCTGTGGAAAAAATGACCAATTACCATTTATGCGAAAAACATTCTCATCGTTAATCTAAAATTCTTCAAACAAATTAAGGTTAATCAATATTGTTTGAAAAACTATCTAAGTATTACGTTAGATTTATCGATAACATACCAGTAAAAAATTCTACTACTCTATGTTATCGCAGTGTTTAATTACCATTTTCCTTCACTCTTTTGTAATAAATTTACTAGTCGACTTTCAGATAAAAAGCAAATTAAGCTCGGATTATGGATCGACTTATAGCTTTGAAAATATTTCAACCAACCTCAAGCGTAAATTCAGTATTTTCGGCACAGAAATTTACATCAGTGAGTTCATTATTGTTAAATTTATGAGTAATATCTTCGGCCTTGTAGTGGAAAAAGAAACCATCGAAAACTGATAATTCGAGATAACCTGTGAAAATTGTTAAATTAGCCCTGATAAAAAGATTTCTTGGTATTACCTAATTATTCGCTAAAAAAAATTTCTTGGTGATCAAGCCATTTATATTTACACCAAATGCATTAATCAATTAATATGCTGCTTATCAACTAATAAAGCTACCTAGTACCATCTAATTAACAAGTTCAAATACTCTTTTAATATGCCTGAAGTTTTTAGAAACATTTCCACCGTGTTTTTACAGTGTAGATCAACCAACACTCCTACATCCGATAAAATATTGAAAGATTTTTTCATAAAGCAAGATGTAACCTTTTTGATTGATGGTTAAGTTAAACTGACAGTCTGCAAACAATGCTTTTGCTTTCATCAGTGAGTAATTTGAGGAAAATGATTGCACAGCAATCCGAAAACACGATGACACTTGAGCTGGATTCTGCCATGGAATCATTAATTCAGAATCTTTTGGCACAAATATACTGACATCTATAATTTTATTGTTTATCCAACATTCTAAACAGATCAGTGACAGAATTCAGTAATCAAAGAGACGAAAATTACCTTGGTCACATTTCTCACCAATAAATGGAGTGTTATCACAATTGCATTTCTGGCTATCATAAAATTCAATACATTGGCCACGATTTAAGCAATAATCACTCTTACATGTTCCTTTTTCGCTCAGTTCGATACCCTAAATAACAAAAAAATGTGTGCAACCAAATGATCAGATACCTTTTATCATATTACACCATAAAAAGAGAAATTCTTCAAAAAAATGAAAAAGTAGGCAAACTTTTTTTCGTAAATAATTTCATCAAAAAAAAAAATTTGGACTGTATGATCAAACAGTTAGATATTTCTTACCATAAAAAAGTGCATTATATATTTTTTTGATTTATCAATAGTTATTAGCTGAAATAAGACGAACCCTCATGCCTCGTTCTTGCTTTCTGACCAATGCTCGTAACATAATTTCATTACCACACAAGAACATATTTCGAATCTGTCCAGCGAAACCTGATAAACCACGTTCAGTTCGCGATCCTATAATTTATTGAAATTAATCAGTAAAACATGATATGGCACTTGGTGAAAAGAAGAAATGAAATGCTTCACCAATAATCCAAGTATGCACATTCGGAGGTATAATATAAGCATCCAGTAAAGTACTTTCATCATCGACGTTCAACATCATTCCATTTATGTTCACTTCCCAATACACTGTATGCCATCTGTTATCATTTACGCGCGTTTTTGATTGGATTTCAAAAACTTTGTTTCCACTTACGACTTGTCCCACCAAACGTCCACCTGAAGGTTTGCCATTTTTTAATTTGTAAATAACAAATCAAAAACCAAATAATTCAGTTTTATGAGAAAGACAACCGCAAACGAAAGATAAAAGATTAATTAGATTGAATTAAATAATTGGTTAAAAAAAGATAGATTGAATTAAACAATTAGAAAAGACAAAATGAGTACTTTCATAAGCTACTTCTAAACTAAATAACCTGTAAGGTCAAGTTGATACCAACGTTGTCCATTCAACGATTTCCAACTAAAAATTGTCATTTGAGCATATGACATACGTATCTGAAACTCGAGATCCATCACTGATCCAAACAAAGGCTGTGAACCAACCAAACGAGCATTGCGATTCAGAAATGTTATTGCATCAAATACATCTGCATGAAAATGACTTCATTAGGCATATTTTCTTTTTATCAAAGCAATCTCAGAATATCTTTTATTTAAAAGAATTATTTTTTATAATACTTAATGGAGCAAATTAGCGAAGCTACACTTACAACGTCGGCTGCAAATAAGAGGACCAATAAAAACATTTATTGAAGATGTAGGTGTTGTGCCTCCAAGATATAAATTCATCACCGGTAGTAACTGCATATGAGGATTGTATCCATCATCAACAGCATCTTCACCACTATCGCAATTACACATTCTGAACTCGGAATAAATATTTATTTGAGGTATATTGTCGATATATCTCTGAAGATGCTAAATACATACCTGAGAAATAACTTAAGTTCATTAACCATGCAACATTTATTTGTCCATTAAAAAACAATCAACTTATTTAAGAAAATGTTTAACCCATTGTGTGAACAGGATGAATTAATGGCACATGAACACATCCTTGAATATGGTAGTGCATCACCCCACTGCATCGCATATTGACCGTTCCGTGTACTGTACCAGGATGATGGCCTTTCTTCTACACCGTAACTCATTAATTTTGCACCACCTCGACATTCATAACGCATGTACTAGAAGTGTAGCACTTGTTTAAGTAAAATTACCTAATGGAATTTATCAAATTTAGGTTTTGCGTAAATTCGAGAAAATAAAGGAATCACTTATACTTAGTATTGAAGCACTGACAACGAAACAAAATGGAACAATGATATGTGTGTACCTGCACACAATTTTCAAATCCGTTGATAAAACGATCTAACTGATTGATGGCAATACCATAATCAAGTGACATCTTAACGGAACCAGGCTCATAATCTCCATTAATTACTATATCACTAGTTCCAAATTGATGAAATATTTTTGAGTTAATTCTTATATCGTCGTAATCCTTAAAATTTCGTTCACATTGCACTGTAAGTGGCTCCAGGGGATTGCCACCGTCCAGATCAATTGTAACATTTTTGCTTGTGATGTGCGAATTTTTCAGAAAAAATTCTTCACATGAATGATATTTTCGTGCTAAATTACTTTCATTGTAACAGTTGGATTTTTCATTCTTTGAAAATTTATAAAATTATTGATGAAATAAAGTCATGTGACTTCTACGAGATGTTAAAAAGAAGCTGCAATGTGTGGTTGCAACTAATTCATCAACCAATAGCTATTTAAAATTTTTAAATATAATAATTTCAGTAATTTCATAACAAATACGACTAATAACATACTTGTATGGCATGTTTTCCCATAGTAACTATCATGACAGTTACACTTGAAATCATTCAGAGATATCTGTTCACACATGGCATTGTTCTCGCAAGGATTCGGAAGACATCTGAAAAAAAAAGTTTGATTGTAAGCTTTTTACATCATCAATGTTGCTAAATTCATGTACTTTATAAAAGTTTGTGTTTAAAGCGCGCCTCTTAAAGTCACTCTTTTAAATGATATTTATTACGTTTAGAACTTAGTGATATTTACGTCAAAAATTAACTACCTTTCTTGAAAATTACATGCATCCAATGTAACATTGCCAGTTATGTTTGATGATTTAAAAGCTACAGTAGCGGATCGATAACATCCAACTGCTGATAAATGAAAATGGGTAAGTTGTTTAGCTAAATTTCGTATCGCATTTTCCTCCGACCAAAGCACCGTATGACTGTCCACGTCAATATGCAATTGAGTTCCCCAAATCATCAGTGACAGAGAATGCCAACTGTTATCATTCACTAATTTACCTATATTTCTAGCCATTATCGAGGTATTTGAAATTTCTTTCACTGTAAATATTGAAAACGAAAAAAACTAAAATGCTGATAAGGATTTGTTTTGTTTTTGCAACATTATACGTTTGCAACATCTGTTAATTAAACAAAAAAAATCCAAGAAGTTTGATTTTAGAAAGTGTAAAACTAGGTTCCAACCTGATTGTGACAGCCGTTCAACCTTAGACATATTAGCAAATAATGTCAAAACTAATAAGCCCATTCTATCAAGCGCTATTTGTGCAAGCGACTTATTATTCGCATCGGTTAATAATAATATAGAACTTGGCTGAGGTAGAATCCGAAATTCAATCGAAAATGGCAGAAATGAAAATGGTATTGACACATAACCTCCGGTCATTATGGTTATTTGTTGTGATTTTGGCAGCTAAAAAGAAACAATAAATGTTTTACTCACTATTTTTAATTTAATATTTCTAATAACTTTCCAACAATTGAAGTTGAATATGCTAGCGAATTATAGAGATGAAGAGATTTCCTCCATTATTTAAGTTCATTTTTTGAAAGAATTTAAACATTAAAAAAAGAGATTTCTTTTAAGTTACTTTTAAATTCTCCGTATCTGATTTTAATGTAGCATTATAAAATCAATAAAAATTGAGTACTTGACAGTTTTTACGCAGTGATCTGGGTGTTTTCGCTAAAAGGTCAACATTGTTGAGCATAATACGAGCAAAGCATCCATGATAGCTCATCTCAACGTCAATATTCATATCGTCCATCGGTCGTCCACCAATGTAAATCTTCGTATCAAAATCCAACTTCCTATATAGACTGGAAGAAGTAGAATTCATGATGACACCGTCCACATACAATTGTATAGAATCAAATTGATGTATCCAACGAATTTCATGCCACTCTCCATCGTTCAATGCTCTTCCTCCAGAAATTGTTGTTTGAGTAAGTGACCCTAAAGTTTGTTTTAAAAATTTCTTAAATGGCTAGTGTCATTTTCTATACTGCACCTCTTCTTTTGCTAATACGTTCGTCTCCAAAAAAGCAAATTCAAATTTAATTAATTAATCAAAAAAAGAATATAACCAACCAAAATCAAAAATAACAAAAATTTTGCCATTAACAATTTGAGCAATTAGTAAATCGCCTTGTTCAGCCATCGAAAACATGAATATTCCATTTTCAAACGTGCGAAACACAACAATAAGATGATTTTCATACGCAGAAATAATGCCAGCTTTGTACGTATCAATTGAATACATATTATCATTGAAATACGATATCGGCGTAGCTGAAAACATTCGTTTTAAACTATTAGGAATAATTCGTGTCGCTTAATTTTAATTAAACTGATATCAGATACTTTTTACTTGAAAGTACACTTTTTCCAGCTACTACAATACCACACTTCACTTCTATCTATTACGATTACATAACTAAATTGTGAATAAGTAACTTTGAAACATTTCTTAAAAATAAGCTTTATTTCCCTTTTTTGAAATACTTACAATATTTGCATGAAGTAATTACGGCGGTAGGAATGATGTTAGTATCGGAGTCGTACACGGGTACAATGTAAATTCGTTTTGTGAGCACATCCAATGTTTGCCATTCAGGAGTTGCAGAAGGCAGTGATGAATATAAAACCTTAATATTAAATTATAGATAATATTTTTCTAACAAAATTAATGTGTTTTGAAACTTTGTAAATTTAAATACCAATTTACATTAATCTATGATATGGAGATGTTTAAATAATCAGTATATCTTACGTATTGTCATCTACATTATAGAAGTCGTACATTCTCAAGCAAATAATAAGGATCTGTTTTGTATGTATTTCTTAATGTACACTTATTTCTAACGAATAGCACTAGTAATTTAGATCCAATTAGCTCATTTTTACCATCGCCTTTAACCAAACGTTTTCCCTTTTAAATGATCAGACAATTCTTTGTTCGCGTAATTTCTATTACTACGAAGTGTGCTCATTGAGCGCTACTCAACTTGAAACGAACGTATTCTAGCGCAATTCACTGATCCGAAAAACTACGCTTTACCATCTACATTTCTCTAAACACAACCTCAATGAACCTTATTTTCTCCGGTCAACAGTAAAGACGAACAACTAAGAGTAAACATTTCCATTTTTGATCTTTTTTGATAACTAAAACTGTAACTGTCCATCAAATACTAAACCTTCAATTGTGCTACACAAAATTTTCCTCAAAATAATCCAAGAAAAAAACATTTACGATTGTCGGATCGATTGCTATGATTACATGGAAATTTGTAATGTGTGCTTTGATACAGTGATATTTGTTATTAAAGGATATCTGACACAGCAATGATTATTTTTCAAATATAAAAATTAAAAGTTTTTGAAAGAATTGTTGTCAATTTTCAAACATACCAAAGGTGATCCATTAGGGGTGCGTAGCTGAATTTTTTCACTATGATCATCACTAACTTTGATATATACATAGAATAATGATAATGGTGCCAAAATGGCAATCCTTTGAATGATACGTAGAGAGCCAAGATCGGCGCTTAATGCGGTAAAACTTTGTTCTTCGCAACTTAAGCTATCCACCGATGATAAATTTGCTACTGAGAAAACAATCTATCATTCAATTTATTAAAGACGAAAAAAAAGAACAATTGCGCTAATCCTTAAAGAATTATTAAAACTGAATGAAATTTATTGCAAAATCAATATTCACCAAATCAATTTTTATTAATTAAAAAATTAAATTTAAATATTATTCTATAAAAAAGTTAAGTAAGAAGTTGCATTTTATATGAGAAATGGAAAAAGAAACTTGAAGATTTGATGAGACAATGAAAAAAAAACAAGAATATATCAACGATAGTTTACCTGCAAGAAATGAGGAAATAGGTAGGAATAAAAAAAGAAAAATTAACAAATAATAGCAGAACTGTTGTCGCATAGAAATATTCAAACTTTTCAGCAATTAATTTATCGCGACAGTATGAGCAGCACAGTGATCAATAAAAAATTATTACCGAATAGTGCTGTTGGTTGGTTATCTTCTACTGTACAAGTGATGCACAGCACTGTTTATGAGCCGCATAAGTTGATTTGATGGTGCACAGCTGTTTTCTTCAGTGGTCAGTTGAGGAACTAACTGTTTGTGGTGGACAATGATGAAGGAAACTTGAACTTTTTAGTACTTTCCCACCTTTTCATCAATGGAACGGAGTTAAACTAACAGCAATAAAACGATTCCAACAATAAGCCCATCATCGTTCATCTCTCTTGGCTTACTTTACGATTTCTGCTTCCGCTACTGCTAGTTGCTAGTTGCTGTTAGTATTGCTAGTCTCGCCATGCAATACTTTTATTCTTTCCGATTTGATGCTACAAGGCTACCAAGAAAAATGCACACATCTGAATTCACTCATAGCAACAACCCACCACCCATCATTCAGTCTGAATGGCATGTCATTTCAGTGTTTTGGCTTCCGACAAAATCGAACGTGACCAATGGTCAACGCTCCTCATTTGTCAGATGCGTCCAGAAGACGACGTCTCTCTCCCTCTCTTCCTCTGATCATATTGATACGTGACCACCTCATCTCTCACTTTCGTGCTATTATTGATTCAATTATTCCTGATATAGGAATAAGGGGAAAAAAAGTCAAATTATCAGGTAATTTGTGATGATAATGTGAATGAGAGAGAAAAAGCAATAAGTGCTCAGTACACAGTGCCTTTATCAGTTATACTTTTTTTTTAAAATGAAAAGTTTAAAAATTTTTAAATTTGTCCTATGATAAATTGACAACGAAAAAGGAATGCGTAATGTAATAACAACTTTCCATACTTCAGATATTAGTAAAATCAAAAAATCTAAATGTCGTTTTATCACACTTACCTTGTCAATTATAGGTAGCTTATGGTAAGTGCCACATCAACTGCGACATCTTTCTGATCTTATATTATCACTGGCTAACAAATTAAAAAAAAAAGCAAGGAGAAATTTGTCAAATAGAAAACGATTTAAAAGTGATTCAGAGCTGCTTGAATGAAATAAGTTATTGTTTCTAAGACAGTATATGGAAGCAATTGTTACATCAACAGCGGAAATGTCGTAATCAGCTAAAGTGTTCTTTGCAATGTTAATGAACCAAATCCGATCAGTCTATCACATCCGAACTAAAATTTACTCTCTTACAAAGATATTCGCATAAATGAGTCAAGTGTGGAAGAGAATAATTTCGTAAATTTTCTTTCCTTTAAAATTTGCTTATAACCTTTTGTTTTAAAGTTTACTCCATTGATTTATGAAGAAAAGACAGGAAAAGTTCAAGTAATACAGGTAGTATCGTAAGCTGTTTTTTTTGCCACTTCAAGACAAGATTTTGTTATTCGGTTTTGTTGTTTAAATGTTGATTTGAAAAGTGATTACGTTTAGCATGCAGCAATTACGAGTAAATGCTAACAACGTTATTATTCTCATTTACATTCATCACCAATTACAGCAGCAATAAAGGTCTCAAAGAGATGTAGTTGTTGTGAGAAAAAATTTTTAAATTTAAAAAATTTCAACAAAAATATCAAATTGTATATTAGTTATTTTAGTTTCTTCAACTTCCTTTTTTTTAAAAAAAATTCCATAATTTTTAAGCGATAGATATACTTACTTGCTAGATATTGTACTTTATACACAGTTACAGTAATGATTTTTTGTTAAGAATCCCTTGCACTGTTATGCCTTTTCAGAAGAAAAAACAAAATTTACTATTCTAAACAATATTTTTTATAGCTCATCAAAATATACGACAAAATTTAGCATTTACTGATTAAAGTTTCTATAATCGAATAAGCGTATTTTTGCAAAAGAACAAATCACTATGAAAGAGTTAATTGATAACAAATGATATTGCTGTTGGATTATCTGACAAAATGGAATTGATGTAACAAAAAAATAGATTGTCTAATTGACAATAAAGTTTCGTTGAGTTGAGAGTATCTGTTAGATATCATTAATTTTAAAAGGAAGAAAAACATTTATTGGCCAAAATAACTCCCACAACTAATACTATTTATAATTTCAGTATTCTTCTTAAATATCTCACGTGGAAGTTGAGAAAATGCTCGATGGAACACAAAAAAAGTGAACCTCAAAGTTTATTGAATTGCAAAGTTAAAAAAAATCATATTGTAGATTTTTTGTAAAATAATAATTAATATTGTTCATTATGAAAAGCAAAAAGTATTAATTGAAATTATACAAATTAAACTTCAACATCAGCATTGATTACTGCTCGTATGCGGTTTACGACGAACTGAAGTTGAAAAGAAGTGTTAAAAGATATGTGGCAAATGTTGCATTGAAATATCATGCGGAAATTGTTCATTATTATTAATTAATTATGATTAGAGGTAGTAGCTAATCGCTAATTATCAGGATGAGTGGCAATGATTTGACACTCAGCAAGTATTTAAATTATTATGTTATATAAGTTTATGAAGTAAATTTAACAAATTATTTCAGGTTTCAATTGTTCATAGGTATTCAGTAATTTCAGGAAAAAATTACTTCCCCCCTGAAAAGCTTTTAGTAAATGACAATAATTGTTAGACATTTTAGTCATTGCAAAATTTGCATATTGCACTGTATTTTTCTTCTGACATCGCTTTTGAACATATCAAAATATATATTTTTTTAAAACCAACTAATAGAAATCACTTTCCACACATTTCTTCGTTTGGATTGGTCGTTTTAGCTCAGCAGCTCTCTTCGTTTCGACTGATCAATTTCAAAGTTAGAAAATATATTTTCGTAGATAAATACTAACTTAAACGTTGATATACATTATCATCACGCTTAATTACGTGTATTTTCTTTCGTATGTTTATTTTTATGGTGTAAAATGGATTGAAAATTTCTTATGGAAGAAGGATGAGAAACGTTATCCTTAACTCATTGATTTTTATTGCTATTGTAGTTTTTAACAATAGCACTGTTTAAGATCATCTCAGTCTTATTTTCAGTAAATTTCGAGTATTTGCTCCAAGGTTAATAGAAGACTTCATCTTTTTAGCAAATCAAGTAAAGAAGGTATACTTAGCAACAAGAAAAATTGTGGTTTTTTCCAGAATTCATTTTTGAATGATTGTTACATTTGACATCAGATCACATCATCATATAGTTCTTTTTCTAAAGTTAGAATAAAATTATAGACAATGGATGATATGGATAATGAAAGCTTTGAATCAGAAAACAAGATGACATTCGAGATGAAAAAGCGTATGGTTGAGGAGCGAATTATTGATGTGAAAGAAGGTATGCGTACATTGCGTCTAACAATGCGACAAACTACCAAAGTAAGCAATTTCAAATTACCAAATTCTTTTTAAGCAATTTTACTTTCATCTTTTTTTTTCTTCCATTACTCATACGATGCTCAGGAAGTGAGAAATATATTCCATCGCGTCACGCGATTGCAAAATCTCGCCAGGGAAGTCACGAACAGTGTAAAAGTAGAGTTGGATGAAATGAAGAGAATTCGTGATAGAAAGGTTAGGATAGCTTTAAAAAGCACATCTTCTAGAGCATAGCATCGCTGGAACAATAATTCACAAAATTATTCATACTGTTTTAATTCTCAGCACATCTATAAAGAACACTAAAACAGTTGGTTGCAGTTGATACAGCACAAATATATTATGGAAAAATCGAAGCGTCTTCTGGATGAATCCAAAGAACTAATAGAAGCGTATGAAAAACAGGAAAAACAAACTCGTAAACGTCAAAAGACTCCTGATAGATTCATCGTACAGGAACATAAAAATTAAGTTGTAGTTCTATTATGCAAAAGTTTCAATAAAGTTACTGGCATAATCCTTTCACGAAAAGCGTACTTTACTCTTTGCTTTTCAAAATTTCTTAGGCGTCAAGCAGTAGAAGTAATTTCGTACTTGTTGATATCGACTGATGTGAATTTTAGACTCTCTGAAAAGGATGAAGACATAACAGTAAAAATGAATGGTTGGCTGCCCGGTAAGCGGATCAGTTCAATTAACAAATCGCTAGTTATTTTCACTGCGATCAATGTAAGACGTATCCGAATCAGTTAATGATTTCCAGATTCAACTTTAATATCGATAAGTCAATTTTTTTAAAGGATATTCTCGATATTTGATTGATGGCACAGACTATGGCACTATCAAACGTCGCGGCAAAATACCGACTGAAAAACTACCAGAATGTAGTGAAAAATGAAGCACTAAACTATCCGAGAAACTTTTTCCTTTTCAAAATACACATCATTTAGCAGCACACTATCGAAAATTTGCACCTGCTTAATTCAAAGTCATATTATTGCAAAACATTTTCTGACTTAATACTTCATCATCAGTAAGCGCTAATTAGCACCTATACGACTTAAAATTCATATTTCGTACAGTTAATAAATTTTAAAGCAAAAAGTGAAAGATTTGTGCTCTTATAAATGCAAAAATGTTCGTAAAATGTATGCGTCTTTTATAGAACCAGTGTTTGGTGTTCGTTTCTCGGTTTCCAAGTGTTAAAATAAAAAGTTTTATAATATACGCATTGCCACAAATCACAATGACAGAAAACGTGTATAACAGCGAAAAAATACATGTACAGACGTAAGGAAGCGCACGCTTGATTTGACCAGAATGTGAGGAGAGGATGAAAATTTTCATTGCGATCCACGAACTACAACATTTCTGCTGGGTTCGATCAGTAGGTCGGTATGGGAGTGCCGGGAGCTGGAGGTTGTTTTTGTTTGGTCTGAGGTTTCCGTTAAGTTGGGAGGTTAGGTTACGCAGCAGTATGCGATATAACTCTTGTATTATTACAAAATTATTTCAGAATTTTCCTTTTTACGACAGCTTTTTCTTTCAACGTTCGTTGAATCATTCATATCATAATTATACAATGAGCCGAAGGTTTGTCATGTGTTTCATCAATTCTGTCATATTTATGCAGTCACGAAGTGAAAATACTTAATCGGAATTCGCAAGGGTAGTGTAAGACATTCAGGCAAGCTAAATTATCTTGTAAGAGAATTTACTCGTGCAATAGTTTTCTTGTTGTGAGTGATGATACTTTAGATTAAATTGTTATAGAATTGCAACTTTGAATACAACGGGTAAGAAAAGCCGCAGTCCATCTAATGATAATGAGAATCCTCAACAAGGATTTTATGTTGGCGGTAGCGAGCAAAGGTAAACTTGATTTGTCTTGAGCTTTCTGTTACGATAATTTGTTCAAAGACTTCAGATATATGTGTTTTTCTTAATCTTGCTTGTGAAGGAATGAAGAATAACCTTCTATTCTGCTAGAAATTGGTAAAAAGGAAAAACTGAAATACGAATTTAAGAGACAGTGACACAATTACCATGTAAGATACTGCAATATATTTACATCAGACTACTATTTTAAACATATTTCAGTGGAAATTTAGTACTTGGACCAGATAGTTCACGTAATGAAGACTTCGTTTCACAGTTCTTCAAGTCAGTTCGTGCACATGGTGCCGAACCTCTGACACAAGAAGAGAATGAAAAATTAGGAACTCGTGATGCATTGAAGCTTGATTTGGGTAATAAAAGTATAAGTAATCGTTTGGGAAGTTCTGCACTGCAGTCTCAGTTGGCGGAATCGAATGATTCTTCTGATGCAGTAAGTTTCTTTTGCGACTGAGTTGTTGGATGTAATTTTTACTGAAGCGGATTTAGCACGATCAGTCTCCTGTTTCAGCAAGAAGTGACACTCTCCATGTGGGAAAATGGATTTACTATAAATGATGGTCCGCTTAGACGCTATAGTGACGAGCTAAATAATTCGTTTTTGCAATCAGTTAGTGAAGGGTAATTTTTAATTTGATCAAATAAATTTTGCGTGTCCTCTGTTTCCTGTTGAAAAAGTTCACTTCCCATTAGGTCCTAGTGCTTTATATTCCATTTTCTGGAAAGCTAACGTATTAGGTCTTCACTTAAAAACAGTAAGTACCGTTTGTTATTGAGAGATCCAAATTACGGTAGAAATCTTTGATGAATTGCGATTTTAACCGTCATACTGACCAAACGGGATAGGATATATTATATGACATGTCAAACAGGCGCAAGAAGTCTTGAGGTTTTGTAGCTAGTTGAGGCTGAAGAAACTAACTCTAAACCTATACATAAGTTGAACGGAAACTTTTTTATAACAATTTTTAGTACTTTAAAATATTTTGTAAAATTAGTCCACAGTGGTCTTGTGGTTGTGCTAATATTGGGAGAAACGTTTTGTTGGACATTCTTTTGATTAAAAATGTTGGTTATGTAGTGGTTTACACATTATAATTTCGTGCGGAGTATATTGAATGTATTGCTTTTCACTGGTATTTGAAAGTTTAGGCACATCCCAAACGAGTTGATCCGGCAGCATCCAGGTAAAATAATTGACCTTCGAATGGTGCGTCGACCTGAGCCATACATAAATAAACCTAAACCATTCACTGGACAAGGACAAAGGCTAGGTGAAATTGTTCCTAAAATCGCGTCTCCAGAAAATTTTAAGCAAAGAACGAGTAACAGCAGATGTGTAGGTAAGCTGTGTTTGTAATGTTTTAGAAAAGGGAAAATTGAAATAATGTTTTTTACTGCATCTTCATATTTATAATAATAAATAAGATTGGATTTTGCTTTAGTACATGCTTCTTTAGTAGCGCTTTGTTAAATTTTTATTTATTTAGATTCTGATTCTGTTAAAAAGGCGCAAGAAGCGGTAAAATTAGTTGCTGGAGAGCCCACTGCGCATGTACAAATTCGACTACCAAATGGTGAACGGATTGTCGGGCAATTTAATCATAATCATACAATTAGTGACATTCGGAATTTTCTCGTAAAGTGAGTGACAGTTCTTCAGTAGACATGTAATTACATTTATCTCCAAATTTTGTTTTTAGGAAAAATTGTGTTAGCTGTGCTGCAACTAAATACAATATCAAATATCACGGTATTTTTTAGCGCAGCACCAGATTATGCTTTCCAGCCGTTCAGTTTAATGACAACCTTTCCAAATAAAGTGATTGAACAAGAAAACATTTCTTTGAAAGAAGCAGGTGTATTGAATGCAGTCATTGTTGCGAAACTTGTGTAATGTACTATATAATTCTTCCTGTTATACCGCATGTCTTTGCACTTCTTTACAAGTAACTTATTTGTTTTGATGTGAATTCTCAACACTGTTAAGGTACAACATAGAATGATTTGATTTCCTGTGTTGAAGAATAGTGAATAAAGAATTTATTTTATGGAAGTGCTCAGCCCACTGGCTTTCCACGATCTTCGCATCCTACTGAGCTATATGTTTTCATAAAATTAAAGGTGAATAACTATGGAATCTTCCGTGAAAGTGAAAAGGGAAGGAAGATTGGGAGATGTAGGGAAAGGAGAAAAAATTAGAATTTTATGTATTCGCATGGTATTAGGAGTTGTTACACAGGGAATTCATAGTTGGTTTTAATGTTCAGCGGTTGTGTGAACAAATTGCATATGCAGGTAGTATACATTGCAGTGGTGATCTGTATCCTATGTGCGATTGTCGAATGAGTCTGCTAACAAGCATTCAGTTCTTTTTCTAAGATCATAGATTATCCGGTGAGGAAGATAGAACAGAAATAACTTTGATTTAATATATTTGAAAGAGCTGTTGATTTTCTGTTTGTCCAGTGCGATTCTCAACCGTGCCACAAACATCGAAGCATTTCCTATGACGGAGTAGTGTTTCGTCCTGCTCTTTTATATTCGAACTTTCAGGTTCCAATGAGTTTGAAAGAAATTCTTGGCTTGAGAATATGGTCGAAATTCTTTCAAATAGTTAAGGGCTGCGGTGGATGGATTGGATTTACGAGGAAACGTTATTTGTAAGCATATTGCTTATCACTATGTTATTAGGAAACTGCTGAAGCGGAGCAAATCTTATTCGCGGTGTTCCGCAGTGGAATGCTTACAGTAGTGTTTGACTTGTTATTTTTAATTCTTGTCAGTTTTCATTTTGATTTTTTTAAAATATTCTGTTTAGGATGGACGATACAAGAATTGGGAAATTCATGGGAGAAGACAAATTCGGCAACAAATATTACGAAGTTAGTCAGACCATTTTTTCATAGTTCTTCATAATTTTTTAATCCATGTTGAGTAGCTGTAGTTACTCATTAAATCGTTAAATTTTGCATCTCGTTTCAAGGACAATTCATATTTTATACCTCGTAATCGTTGGGTTGAATATCCAGAACATGTTTGGCTTGATTATGACGCTTCTCAAATTCCTGCTGAATGGTGAGTTAATTTTTCTTTGGTTTTAGTCTGGTTCATCACTTATATTCCAGTTTTTATAACCCACCTGCAATCACCTGAATCATGACCTGAAGGAATGCTTTGGATTCACATACAATTTATTAAGGTCATTCTTTCATAGGCATATGTGGTTACATCATATTACCGACGAAACTCCTGTACAGAACCCTCCAAAGCGGAGAAAGTGGATGCTGGATCACGAAGAGACCTTAACTTTATTGGAGTACGCAGAAATATTTTATTATTCTTTTCCTAAACTTTTTATGTTTTGAGAAAGTTTATGTCCCATTCCTTCGCATGGTTTTGCGTTTTAAGAATATGAAGCAGTAGCTTATTTCCGATCTATCTCGATTTAGATTTATGATAGCGATAAGGTGCAAGGATTTGTTTTTCAGGAATCGAAAATATTACCCTTATTCAACAACAAAACAGAAGCTGTCGTTGTGGAACCCAAAAATTAAGGAGACACAGTAGATGATTCGAAACACTATCGATAAGTCGATGACTTTAACATGTACATTGCAATATTTGATTGTCAATAAAAGATTATTTTGAGTTTTCCAATGTTATGACGTTGGAATTGAAGATCAGTTTTTTTCCTTTGGAACACTGCAGGCTATGTTTCCATATATCGCATTTTTCATAGGTCGCTCTGCTACATAGTGAGTTGCTGAAGGATGTGTACGTCAACACATTCTTTCTTTCCACCCAGTGGTGGAGGACTGTAGGTTTTCTTGTCTTGTTTGATAGTTTAGTCACGTGCTACGGGAAGCCTTAACCAATTTTATGCAAAATAAACTATTTGAAGACGTTCAATCTTTGCATTGCACGAAAAGTACACGATATTTTTGAATGAATGAAGGATGAGATAAAAATATGTACATTCAAATGAAAATATGGATGAGAAGAACTGGGTTTGAGACGCATGGAGGACATCATTTAAAGGATCTTCGAGTTGTGCTGATTGACCTACATTGCTAGAGAAGGGCAGGGGGGAGAAGAGCAGTTTGTTGGGTGGTGATTGTTACGCTAAAGATGAGTAATATTAGTTTATCGTTATGTACATTGCCATTCAGCCACTTCTTTCTTATCATTGCTATTATTATTGGCCAGAATGGAATTAGTCATCAGTTCCGATGGAAGCGCGATTTTATGTATGTTTCCGAAGTAAATTCCACGGATGCCACGTGTTTTCAGGTAATTTTAAGAACATTCCGATTGAATACGGCGAAGTAGGACAGCTTTTACGACTAAAAACGAAATAAGATTTGATGATAATGAGTAGAAGAATCGTAACTTACTATCTCTTCAAGTTTATTGGCTGATTTCGCGTAATTTGTAAGAAATTTGTTAGCTGTATTAGATCCAAAATGTCAAGCATAATCATAAAGTAAAGGAGCAGATGTCGTTACGGCTTAAATTTGAATAACATTAATTTGCCCATGATTGTAATAATTATAGTTTCATTTACATATCACGAATTCTGATTAATTAATTTGCAGGACTGCAACAATGAGTGGAAAAGTGTATTTGAACAAGAGTTCAACTTAAGCACAACTGATTTTTATGACTTCCCGTTGCATCCCGCAGTACTGGATCGTGCTGGATTTGTTACTTTTTGCAATATATCGAAGCAGCGCACTCAATGTTACATTAATGAATGTAATGACCAGGCTAGTTTCTATCTTTTATGCGAAATATATTACTTTAAAAAACAGAAATAGGGCTTTTTCTGCTGATTGATAGACTGATCTTATTCTGTCAATTGAGTGCTTCATAACTTCATTTGTTTGCTATCCTGGTCTGGGTGAGGATAAGCTTTTGTTGTAAACAATGAGAATTATAATCCCTATAGGATGTTGGCGAACATAAAGCAAGAGAAATGCGTGTTGTTAGGAAAATGATAGAGGAACGAAAAATACAATTAATAATGTTGCATTTTACTGGAAAAAGGAAAGAGAATAGAAAATACTCGATTAATGAATTGATAATATTAAGAATATTTCGGTTTGGTATGCTTAGGTAGGGAAGAGAGGAGAAAAGAGAGTAATTTTTTATTATAGCTCAGATTTCAATCAGAAATTGAGTCTGAAATTCCCTTTCTCTACTATATTTCTTTTTCCTCATTTATACCTATTTATGGGTCTTAGTCGATTTACATCCAGTAAAATCCATCACTTATTACAATACTTTTAACAGGAAGTTTCTTTAATTTAAAGCGCCCGAAAATTTCATTGAGGAAAAATTTCAGTCTGCAATTCGAGTGTTTTCACCGTCGAATTTTCTATGCCATTTCAAGAAGCATCATTTTCTGGAAGCGCGAAGTTGTCTAGAAAAAACAGAGCCTTTAACATTTCTGAAATGCGATCAGACATGTCACTTGGAAGCATTAAAGAATAGCGAGAACAGAGAACGAGCATTTCCTGGCAAGGTATTTCCAGCAAATTTTGTTAATAATCGCGTAATCTGAAAAAGCTTAAGTTTAAACATTTTAGAGAAATGAAAGTCTTCTAACTTTTCGCATTGAATGATTTAGCAATCATTCTTCAAACAGCGAAAATCTTGCAGTTAACCTTGCTTGGAATTTGTTTTCAGGTGTTCACTAAAAAAGAAATAAGCAAATATGAACGGGAACTCAATCTACTCTGTTCCTTTCAGTTGTGCTACTTGCAATGTGAAGAATGTAAGTGAAATATATCGTATTGTTTCGCTGAAACATACGTAAAATCCACGAAATTTTATTTAGTCATCTTTTCTAGTTGCAGGGTTAAATTCAAATAAGTGGAAGAGATATTGTCACGTTATGGATTCTAGAATTGGGTAGTCTACACTAAACTTTCTCTACTAGTTAGTAACATATCTCTCATAGTAACTTTCAAAATTCATATTTTATCGATTTGGTGAATTTTAGTTGATTCTATATGTAATTTGCAGTGATAGTGAGAGGAAGCTGCGAAAGAAAGGAAGCCGATTCAGCGCTTGCACTAATCTCGCAGTATGTTACATGGCATGCATCAGATATCTACGACTGGCACATCCTTTCGGACTCTCTCGAGCATTTTCCATCAAGTTGTCAACGACTGGTGTTCACATTATCCAATTCTGATCCCGTTGTTCGCATAATCAGTGGCTTCTCTTAACATTCTTTCTATTTAAAAATGACGAAATTTTTGCAAGTCAACTTAATAATTGAATTTGATCTTTGAAGCAACATCGAATTGTTGCCTAATAAGAATGTCATGATCTTTTCACTCGTTCCTTAGATATTTTGCTATCTTTCTACATCCAGGAATTCGTTCATTTCTTGATTCAGGGATTTGTTCAAGCTCTGTGCTTTTTTTAATATTGACATTAAACAACTTTATTGTATTTTCATCATCAATAAACTTACAGCTTCACCTCGCGTTCCCATCAGTTTGCATTGTAATGCTGGCATAAAATATTACTCATTTCGAAAAATTTATGGTACGACATAAAAATTGATAATTTCATGCAAAAAAAAACTTTTTACTCGGTGTTTGACCTATATGTTTCTTCTGAAATATTACAGCATAAAATAGGTAATTAATGTGTCGCTGTTTAAAATTAAAGAAGTTACTGCACTACAATTTAGGAAGTCTGCATCTTTCGACTTCATCAAAATATTTGGATTGCAATGAATTTTCAAATGCTGAACTTAGTAATAACTTTCCTTCACTTAGCGTTGTTTTAACAATTTATTACATTAATTCTTCATTACATAAATGCATAATGTCTTGATGTTGAATTAAATATTCTGAAGCATACATTGATATCATCAATTTTCGAAAAAATTTGATAATATAAATTTAAGAATTCAAAATTAGAATTTTCATAACATTGAAATTTATTAATATACTTGGAAAATGAATGGAACATTGAGCCTTCCTTATTCCAAGGCTGAGCTTTCCTTATCAATTCTATGCACTTCATCAACAGTATCCACTTATTGTGTATACTGTGGTATAAAGAAATTGATAATTTATCAGTTGCAAAAAGAAGTTACTGTTTTTTTTGTTTTGAAAGAAAAAAATTAAATGGGAATTTTCATTCCACTTTTTTCCCTTTGCATCGTTGGAAATAAATTAATTGGATATTTTAGTATATATTTCAAATTTAACTTTTGACTGTTGTGTTTCTTTATAGACGTGCTCGCTCACTATTTCAAATTCTAGCTATTGACTGATAATGTTTATTTGTGCGCTGGACAAATAATTTTACATTTTCTTAGATTTTTAACTGATATCTTTAGGAGTCATATAAAACATTATTTATTTTTAAATGTTCTTTATTTATGGAAAGATTATCAAATTGCAGTACCATATGATTTGCATTCCAATTATACCGTATGTTTATCTCTTCCTTTTTTCTTACTAAAAGTGAAGCGATCACGACAACTGAATGGATGTAATTTGTGTTGCGTATTGAGGGCATTCCGTAAAACTGTTCCAGAAAGCAAAAAAAAACAGCACTTCACTCTTTGCTTATCTTGTGAGATTATTCACTGTGAAAATACAAATGGAAATGATGGAATTGAATGGATGATGAAATGTTTGATGCAGAAACGATGGATTAGAGTTGAACGGATACAATACAAAAGATGACGGAAGAAGAAAAGACAAATATTGACGGTATATTTTGAATGTTTGTTGTATATTACCGAAATGTACGAGCAAGGGGGACGGGGTGAAGGGGGTAGGGGAGGATGATATAATTCAAGGACACATAAAATGTCATTTTTATTTACCTGAAAATCTTAAATAAATCCCATAATAGCGATACAAAATGTCAATTCATGTGAAAGCCTATCCTCGTGCCACCCATATACGCTGACCTCAAACTATTGAGTAATGTCTAAGAGTTGATATTGGGTAACCAGACGCACTCAATCCCTTTTCAATTAGCCATTTTAAATTGTTCACCATATTTCTGTTCATATTATCTATTTATGGATAACTTCATAGCATTTCGCATTATTTCACCTTATCAGAATTTACCTGTAAGTTTTCCCTTCATATACTTCGATCGTTTGCAAATTAAATTTTTTTTCAATTGTCTACAACAATTTTATCATTGCAAAATTATTTTTTCAATTCTCGTACTGTTATTTTTATTGAAAACATCCTTGAAGTGCAAAATTAGCCGATAAGTGAAATCAAAATGGTTTAGCAAATAGCCTTAATCTGTTGCAGTATGCGAGAATAGAAAACGTTTTGTTACCGAATCCATCGCAAAGTCATTTTGTCATAGTTCCATCTGAATCGTTATATTTAGAAAAAAAAATTTTACAAAATAAAAGTCTTGAAGCATTAGTACATGAAAATGCAATTTATTAACTAACAGCATACAGTGATACATAAATGATAGCGACGAAATAAAATATTCCTCAAACATTCAATCATTGGATTGGCATACGGTATTTTCAATTTTTCTGAACTATAGCAGTGAGGATAAAACTTTTGTTTATAATTTTTAATTTTAATAATTTTAAATTGCTATTTTCTCCTTTTGCTTCTCATCAGCTCTTTTCCTTCTCATATCTGCCTTTCATTTTGTTTTTCCTTTTTCACTTCTTTTTCTTCTTTTGAATTTCATAATCTACGATACGAGCTTTTAACATTTACACGGCTAATTAATAGATTTAATTTTTCATCAAAAATTTCGTACGTTTTGTCAATTCCGAAAATATTATAATTTGTTTGAATCTTCTAAAACTGTTAATTTTCCTTAACAACAATAATTGAATATCGTATTTTCGCCTATGCAACGGTAATACTTCAAGTCACACTTACAACTAATTATTGAAATAAGCAATAATTAGTTTATCTAAAAGCAATATCTCGTAATTGAAGAGACTAATATCCATCTTTACATTTCATTGGCTTCAAAATAAAATCTGCAGTATTATTTTTCTGTTTCAGTCAACTAACTTTTCATTAATGATATACGTGATTACGATTTTGGTAACTGTGCAATTACCCGTTACTTACGCTTGCGTAGCTACTCCACCAGCTGCAACTCCAACTTCAACATCAGTTCGACCTTCGACACCAATGTCAACTCCAGGTTCACAATCCCAATTCTCTTTGCATGCTTTTTTTAAAAGTGATGTCCAATTAGCTACCAACAAATGAATTAAACACAAACTTAACAGTCTGTAGATTACTGCAATGCTAAATTAAGCTTACTTCAGATCATTCTGATAATCTTGATACTAGCAGTATATGACTAGAATGTTGTCGTATAATTTGGGATCTTTCAGTTTGTTGTCAACCGTTATCAGTTTCGCTAACAAACAATACAAATCTATCAAACGGCATTATGTCATTCGTTTACAGCGGCAATATTTGTCATGCATTAGCTATTGCAACTTGCTCGTAAAAAATTTTTAAGTTATTTTTAATCTACACAAATAAAAATTCATTAAATATGTGTAAAATATTGACTAAAGAAAATATTTTTATGCTTTAAAGCTATAATTAACTAAACATGAATAACATTTTGATATATAAAATTAGCATTTAAATATAACTTGAAATTTAATCAAAGATCATCTTTGAATATGAACTCGATTTAAATGCTAAATAAAAATTTATTCGAAAATTTCAATAAATATTTCCAAATCTTAGAATTGAAATTTCAATTGTAGGCAACCAACAGTAACACCACCATTGCAACTATTCGCTGGTATAACAATCAATCAAGTGAATTTTATAAATATACAGCCAGGAACCGTATCGGTACCATTAGTTTGCAATAGACGAAGACAGTGGGAATCCGGCGAGCCACCATTGGTTGTTTCTACGATAGAATGTGTCCTTAGCACTCTTTAAATTCTCTGTGCTTTTGCATTGTCTGAATACGATGGCGATGATGACGATGATGATGATGACGATGATGATGATGATGACGATGACAATGATGATGATAATTTGTTTCTTAAATTTTAGCGTATATCCTAAAAATTTTCACTATTTTGTTTGAAAAATATGATAGAGTTTTTTTTTTCTCAATTTTCAATGAAAAATATTGTAATGGAAGAAAAGGTGAACACGAATGATGTAAAATTGAACAACCCTTTTGCTTCCTTCTTATCACTATTAATTATATTTTTTTTAGATGGTGAAATTTTTTAAAATAAAATTACCAGAAATTTTCAAACGACTGCCAAAATAAATTGTCACTCTTTAGTTTACTTTTCCTCGCTTTCTCTCTCTCTCTCTCTTTCTCCCTGTTTCTCCTTCTATCTCTCTGTCTCCGTTCGTTTTTTTTTGTTCTTATTCACAGTGACTGTTCACTTTACCCGTAAAAATTACTGAAATAATCCTTTTCACCAATTTAGTAAAATTAATTTCATTTAATTTCCTTTTTAAAAAAAATGTGATATAATTTAGTCGAAATGATTTTAAAATATTAGAAGAACAGAGAGAGTGATAAAAATGCATAGTAATGGAAACATTTTACAATTATTTTATTTTAAAATTTTTGAGTGCAAATTCCTTTCTTTTTTATTTTCGACGACGAAAAAATTTACGAATTTGTGCTGTGTAAAATTTTCAACGAACAACATTTTTATAATTTAATTATTAACTTCTCTTAAAAAACAGCCAATTTCTTTTAATTAGCCATTACGCATATCTGTAAACTTTATATTTCTGATTGAGAAGAGATAAAAAAAGGGTAATTGTTAAATTCAATTAAATTTGTGTGAAATGGCTGATAAAATGGAAAAGTTCATTTTAAAGAAATGAGAGATTGCTTTCTCATCGAGGATGTTCTCGGAATTGGAACCCATAAATTGGTACCACTGGTTTGATGGTTGTATTGTTGTTGTCCTATTTAGCTTTGTTCTATCATTCGTTGCAACAGTTATCAGTTAATCTCATCCATCATTAGATCGCTTTTCATTTCATTTAGTTCAATAAATTACAAATTCATTGCACTGCAAAAAGGATACCATTTATGACGCATTTTTTTTTTCACCTGAACACTTTGAAAATTTAACAAACATGTCGTTTTTGTATGTCATGAATTTTTAAATGATAATAAATGGCAAAGAAGGACTAATAGAAATAGTGGTAAACATTGATTATTACATATTAAAATCCAATTTCAATCGGTCATTTTAAGACTTATCTTAAGAATATAACTTTTTTGCTCAGATGGAAAACAGCGAATAACCTATGGCTAAACTTTTAATTATGAATAATTTAGCTGAAACTAAGAATGATTATTCAAATTAGTGAATATTCAGTTTTTTTTTTGATTTAAAATGACAGATAATTAAAAGTGAGCATTGAAGAAGAGATGATTAAATAAAAGAGGTAGGAAAGAAAAGGTGGAAATGTAACGATTTGTAGAAATGAGTCAAGCAACATTTTTTGACGTCTTTCAGTTTTTATCATTTAGTGATTGAAATTTTGATTCCTTTTCGTTTTTTTCTTTGCTACACTATGATTACTTCTTACATGTTCTCATAGACATTGAAAATGATATATACACAGTTCATTCTCTGAACTTTTCTCTCAGTTACTTCTAATTTATCTTTCAAAGTTGCAGCAGAAGGTAATCTGTTCTAATAATTCTATCATCCGTTCAACCTGTTACCTATGGTTACTGTAACGGCTACATCACTTGCTATCTTCCTTTTGGTCGGTTTTTCTATTGTGCAGTTATCGCTCGCCTTATCAAATATTTTTGATGGGGTATGTCGTAATAAGTTTTAATCAGTATATCTGAAATATTAATTTACATTGTAAAAATCAGTTAATTTTAGTTGTGACTAATAATTAACGATAATAATTAAGAGTAGGATGAGGTCAACCTACCATTTATGGAATTAATAGACCAATAAATATCGGAACATCCAACACAACTTCTTCCATATAGTTGAAAACTATTATTATTAAGTTAGCAGCTAATGAAGATGGTGCTTACAAGTGTTAATTAAATTTATTTTTGCATACTATAGTTTAAATAGTTTAAGCTAAGGCTAAAAGTGGAACATATCTTTATATGTGCGATCATCTACATCATAGCTCTTTTTGAAATTTTAATTGTTGATGAAAAGATAGGAAGGTATTTAAATCATTGGTAATTGATGGATAGACATTTCTTCACTATCAGAGTTCACAATCTTTTATCTGTGGGCAATCATTATTGCACTGATAAAAATGAAACGATGAACAAATATGACCTACAAATGTAGCAGTGTAATTAATTAATGATGGTAATGAAAATCCTAAGTTTTTGATTATATTCGTCGAATGATTGCAATTAAGATTTAAGGTAATTGCAAATGGAAAATCAGAATTTAATAGAACAACAATACTGACTGGTGTTGACGTGAGGACTTGTTCATGTGATGAGCAACATACGTGCATCAAGGAAATGAAAAGTCAAGCAGCTAACTGTTTCTCGCCATGCTTCTTGAAATTTGAACAAGTAAGATCGTCCTGATAGTTTGATTAAGATGATTTATTTTAAAAAAAGAGAAAAAAAATCATAAATAAGCATTTCTATAATTTATTCGTTGCATTATGAAAAAGCAATTGAGTGTTATTTTTTTAAAACAACGATCAAAAATTAAAATAATTTCGGAAATTTTTTGCTCGATTACTTTTTCTGTTTGATATTGACCTGAGAGGTAAGGACAGTGCCCTTATGAGAAACTTGTTTGGGATTGTAACAATCAAAAGTTAAGTTTATTTAATCAAATAAATATTGTCAACATATAATAACTGTACAGTTGAAAAAGGAGGGGAAGAAATTGAGAGGGGAAAAAACAGGAATTGATGAGCGAATAAATTTACAAAGTGCAGCTGATCGATTTGGTATACACTTTTGCAGTTAACATTGGGTGACAACGAAAGGAACAAAGTGATGAGTTTCATAAGTTGATCAGTTGCACTTTAGTGATAAGTTTTCTACGTTAATCAGTTGTACTTTGTACTAACAGCATTTTGCATAAATTATTTCCTTAACAAATATCAATCCCTGTTTTTTATGGAAAAAATGTGCAATTAGTAGTAATTACCCTTTTTATCCATCTCTGTGCAGTCTTGGAGAAAGACTCAAAAATTGGAAAAGTTTGAAGTTTCGTAAAAAAAAAGCGGTAAAGTCTATTTTAAAAAAATGTGCTCCCCTCAGAAATTTTTGTTTTTTTCAAAAAAAAATTTTATTTGCAATATGTTGCAACAAAAATTTTACTAAATTAATTTGTTAACTATTCATCGCAAAACAAAACAAATGAAAAAAGAATAAGATGAAAAGTATATTTTACCTGTAATGAATTTCTGGAGAACCAGTAATGCGCCTACCTATTTCATCCTTTATTTACTTCTTCATTTAGTTTGCTTTAAACGAGTTGCTGAACATAGTTCCAGCAGATTTTTTTTTCTCAAAATAAAATTCTAGAAGTACAGAGTTAGAGTTTATTGTGGACAAACAATAAAATGCATATCCTTTCGATCAGCGGAAAAAAAATGACAGATCAATGATAGCATTTATGGTGGTTATGGGTTAGGTCGATGAATAGGAAGATAGTTATGATGAGAAAAAGATTAAAGGAAATTAAATTATCAGCAATGATACATTTAGTAGCTACAGACTTGTAGTTGACTATGTTAATGGCAATTATAAAGTTTCTTATATAATTAGCTAAAACTTTTTAGATTGTTATTACTACTTGGTTATTCTTTATTTTTATTTTTTTATAGATAACTAACCAATTGGAAGATCTCAAGGCCTGCTTTCATCGAAAACAAGAAGTAATTGTAGCATTTTTTTCGTGTTTCGAGAACAACATCAATTCGTAAGGTTTCCTTAATTTTTGGTAAGAATTTTAAAACAACGCACACACACACACACACACATACACGCACACACGCACACACGTACAAACGTCCATGCGCACGATTTAGCTTTGTGAACATTCAAAATTCAAATAATTGCAATTTATGATTAAATGATACAAAAATTCTGTGAGTGATTTGTGAAAGAAATATTTGTTGTAGTTGTTTATCATTGATTGTTATCATGATATTCGTAAGTTATTACTGCGACAGTTTTGTCTAATTTAGCAAATAAAAATTAGCACTCTAATTTATGGACATTTAAACTTTAAAAAAATCTTAATTTTGAAAAATTTAATTACACTTAAATGTATGAAGATTATTTATTTCACAATTTTAATAAAAATGTAGAAAAAGATGGATGTGTTTTAATTGTGGAACAAAAAAAATGTTTCATCAATTGTTTAACATATTTCAACTATTACAATGACAGATGCGTCAGCACCAACGATGGACCACGTATTCCGAAGACGAATATAACTGAGCTGTTGCGAGTAATTGCATTATCGATAACGAAAAATGTGCGCAATATGGCAAATGTTATCACACCGTCAATTAACGCAATAATTGATACAGCGAGTGAATTCGCTATTTGCGTGAAAGATTGCTTCCTGGAAAAGAATCATGATGGTTTCTGCTTCGATCGTTCTGAGTAAGCGGTTCATAAAAATGGATGATAGCCATCCGGGAAGTTCAATTCAGCTCACACTTGACAATGGGAACCGTTCCCAATAAATAACTCGGCACACTTTTCTAAAGTAAACTTCAATTTGTGCAAAAAAAAACCTATTCGAAATTTGACATTTATATTAAGCAAAAATGGAGCAAAATACCCTGATAACTCTGAGATAACTTTGATTCTTTTGGGCTTCCTCTCCAATGCTTAGAAAATTTCAACGAATTGAATTGTAGCAGAGTTCATTGTGTATGGATGAAGCATCTCTGCTATGATACTGTATTCTTTTGATGCAAATAATCCTACCGCAGTACGGTCTGATAATTTACCACTCACATTTGTTCAAATACAAATCGTTCCTTTTTTTCTTTAGCTGTCAACCATCTTTGGTAGTAACGAAGGCGAGGAAAACACTGAAGAAATGTAGTCATTCGATAAATTGGAAGAAAGAGCTGGGCGAATTCTGCAAATGTGCTGTTAATGCAGGACTTTCGTAAGTGCTTTTCGGACTTCTATTATTTTTCTGTTAATTTTGTATTTTTAAAAATAAAAAAAAATTTCTAATAAAATTTTTTAGAAATTTGGAAAATTACTGCACAGTGTTTGAAATAATTGCATCGAGAATGCAGGAGAAGATTCGTCAAAATCAATAAATTTCTTTGCCAACTGTCTATTACAAAAGTATATTATGGACTGAATGAAGTATTTTGATTTTTGTGATATTTAAAAATAACTTTTAAGTTCTATTGTTTTATTAAAATTAGACTTTTTGCTGTCATTGAGTTTGTATCAAATGAACAAAATCATTTGTGCACTGAATAGCTGCTGTGAAATATTTTGCAATTTGAAATATTTTGCATTTTGTAAAGGTATAAATTTTTTGAAACAATTTATCAGCAAATTTGATAGTAACGTTGTAAATTATGCTAACAGCAAATGCTATTAAATTTTGAAATATTAGAAAGACAGTTAAGAATAAAAATTTGCTCCAAAAACTTGAAGTTCTGCACTGTTAATTGATCTGTGTAATTTTCAATTTAGAAAAAAAAAACGTTGCAGTTTTTTTTTTGCATTTTTTTAAATTGTGTTTGCAGATCGAAAGGAGTAGGGCGAAGCTGCTAGATACATCAACATGATCCAATCTTTACTTCAATCCTAATTAACCTTTCTCTTCTCACTCAATTCTACACATATATTTTTACTTTGTAAAATTTGAATCAATTGATTTTGCGACACAGTTTGTGGCAATAATAAAAAATTAAGTTGAAATCGTAATGGTGAAAGTTTAATAATTCGAAACAAAACCTAACGTGCTGAATGTCTTTTTTTTGTGTTTCACAAATGATTTAACTAACCATAGCAATTAATTGAGTGCGTAAAAAATTTGGAAATTTGAACTGAAAAAAGAGGAGAGGAAAAAGTGAAAAGTTAAAAAATAAAAATGTTTATCTTTTTTTTCTGTTTTTGAACACAATGAAATAATTTTCGAGAATAGAAATGTAGATAAAAGTGCTATATTGTTGTTGTTGTTCTTGTCGTTGGTTCCTTTCTGTGTCATCTGTTATGTACAGGAAGGACAAAGGTGTCGAAGAGCTTCATTAATTAAATTTAATGCTTTAACTAGCAATTTAGTGACACTATTTAATTATGAAAATATCCTAAGAAAGAAGAAAAACAATCATTGCAGCGAAAATGTTAGATCGCTGTATCATTACTGATCTTTTTTTGGTAGTGTCATATGAAGTTAGCTGAAAATTCGTAAAGCACATCTGATGATATCATTTGATAACATAAATTCCTTAACAGAGAGGAGTTTACTAGCCAAAAATATAGACGAACATCTTCAATTTGTTAAATTATTATTCAAGAATAGTAAAGTTAAAATGATTTAGAGAGAAATAGACTGCTTAAAAATAGTTCAAAGGGGTAGTAGTGCATCAATTTTTTTAAAGCTTACAATGAGAGATCCATAAGTGTAATGGAATTAGAAGTAAGTTAAAAATAAAAATTTTTTTTTAATTTTTATAAACGCTGATCAGTTCCGTTCAGGCATCCATCTAAAAAAGAACCACGAGAAGTGTATGGTCGGGCAAACATTCTGACCTTCATGGCTTGACTGTACTTTAAACAATCTCATTATCATTGTAACTGATAATTCGTCTCACTTAAAAAATTATAAAGCAATGCATTCGATTGGTAATCTATTGCTTCGAGTGAATTAATTTCGATTTTTAAATTCACACAATAAATTTGATAGCTCTTATTGTGATATTTTTCTTTTCGTTTTTTTTTCCTGCAAGAAATACTCAATAAGTAAAAAAACTAAAGCAATTTTGATTTACCAAATTTTCAATTGTTAAATTTTAACACATTTTGAAATTTAACAAATATTTCTGACAATGTGTGATTATCGGTAGGTAGTATCACTGAGAATTAGGTTGTATGAAAAGGTAGAAAACAAAAAATGAAGAGTTATGCATTGTGTAAGCTAGTGATAGGAGGAGAGTAATGATTTGAAAGAAAGCAACTCATTAATTAACATTTTAACATCAATAGCGATTTAGACGACCCGCTCCCACCATGCCTTTTCAAGACGTCCACAACGAATTTTGCGCGAGCTGCGCGAAAACATACGACATCAAAACTTCAGAAAAAGGTGATACAACCGGTTGGCATCTCCTTTCCAACTCCAAACAGTTCCCCTTTTTCCATCCTCTTCTCCTCATTCCTTTTTCCCCTTCGTTACTTCGCAACACACATACACATTACGCCCCCTCCCCCGCCTTTCCCGTCTCCCCCGCCTCTCCAATATCCATCCCAGCTATTTTGCTCGAGAATCAGCCAATCCTTCTTACTCCTCTTCCTCCTCCTCACTTCCTCTCTTTTTTATTCTCACTCCATCTTTATTCTCTTTTATCTCTTATCAGCCACTTATTACCCTGCTTCTTTTTTTAGCGTTGTCCCTCACAGAAAAATTACAAAAGCTGTCTCGAGTAAAATTCTTCCATTCTTTAAAATCTTGTTTGTGTTTGTGTACTAATTAAAATGCTCTTATCATATCTGATAAGATAAAGGTGATACAAACTACCTTTACCACCAGTAATCTACCTATATCAGCTTTAGGTTTGATTCAGGATGCAACGCTATATTGTAATGCCTAAATTTAGGCTTGATGCATGATGCGATACTGTATTGTAATGTTTTGTTGCAAGAGAGGTATGGTCAGTTTTTCAGCATGCTTTTTTTTTGCGTGAATATTGGGGATACCTAACCTGTAGGCGTGTCATATCATGCGAAATGATTGACTTCGAGTCTTAGAATTTGTCTCGTTCAGGCACATTTTGAGAAAAAAACAAATAGCTGCAGTGTACTTCAGTGCTTCATTGTATAACAATTACCTTTGTACCTTCTTTGTATCACTTGTATCTTACCTTGTCTTCCGTTCCAGATCGTTTACCATACTCCGACATTGCAGCTATTTCTTTTTTTCCCCGAAATAATTTTGAAAAAGATACTCGCTTATTTTCAGTTCACTTTTTCGCATGTTGTGGTGCGTACGTCAAGTGCGTAAGTATGTCCAAAACTAGTTATTTACTCTTTCTTTCCCTCCCCCTTCTGTTTTCACTTATTATCATTACATCATTTTTAGTTTTCAATTTTTAAATAAGGGTCATAAATGTAAAACAGTGTTCTTTGATAACATGTTGCTGAAATTGGCATTCCAAAATAACTCTATTTCTCCATTGATCTGTGAAATTACTATGTGGTCTTAAGGCAATCTTTCATCGTCTTTCGTTTCTTTTTTCTTTTTATTATTCCGAAATATAACTATTGAAATTCTTTGAATAGATGACTGAAGAAAAACGGGTACATGAAACAGCTGAAAAGATCTCGAAAGGCACGCAATTAATGACCCAAGATAATGTTTCGAATGATCAGGTGGAAGAACAAATACAAGTTGATCGCAAACGACTCGAATCAATGATTACGGGTTTGCTTGAAACTACGCATATTTAGTTTCAAAATGTAGACAGGGATAATTAGAATTTCCTTGAGGCTTAAAAACTTCAAATCTTATGGTAAAGGTAAGTTTCGTTTCATTTTTCAAAAATTGGAACACCTTTTGGTGATGAATCAATAACAAGATATTGCTGTAAAATGAGTCCCGTGGGGGGAAGATGTAGCTTGGATATTTTGTAGCCATTAATATTAATAGTTTTGAACATTAATTAGCATCCAAATTATGTATTTTAGGTAAGCCTTTATATGGATCTGAAAAATTTCTGCCATCGGCTGAAGAATTCTTTAAAAAAGTAAGTTTATTTATGCGGCGTTTATACCAAATGTTTATCTTGCATAAAAAAGTTGGACGATTTCTTATCCTAATTTAATCACTGTTTTAGATATGCCTAGAGTAAGTTGTCGCATTTATATGCTTTTTTTCTAGGTTACTGAACTCTCTGGTGCTTTTATCTCATGGCCAAGTCGATTGAAGATTGGTGCAAAAACGAAAAAAGGTTGTGAATTTTTTTAAAAATTTAAAGACCTAGTTTAGAATTTTAAATACTTAATGGATCTTTTTTAATTAAATTTTTCTTTTCAATTTTAAAATACATTCAATTTCATGGAAGGTCAAATAAAAATAGAAAAGAATCGCTCGTTCGTAATCACTTATATATTCTCAAATTACTATTTGCAAAATAAACAGAAGTGATAATTCCCAGATCCTTATGTCAAAATATTTGGTACAGTTGAGCAAGTTAGCTGCGCGCGTCAATTGATTGCATCTACACTTAGAATAAAGGTTATCCAACTTGAACCATCTCAATTTTTCTTACACTTAATATTCTTCCTCCTTACTGTTTTACTTTCAATTTAACAAAACATTAAAAATTCAAATTATTCATTTCTTCACAATTTAACATTTTCTGTTTACAAAAAGATATTTTGCAGCGCGACAGAATATCGTTAAGGATCGAAATGCCACACTGTGATCATTCGAAAATAATAGGACGAAAGGGTAAAAATACTCAGGATATTATGCGTGATACTATGTGCCACATTCATTTTCCAGATTCAAACAGAGTCCATGATGGGGAAAAGAACAATCAGGTATTTAAACACTTCGGTTAAATTTAATGCAAATATTTTTCACATGAGGTAGACAGTTGATAATTGAACACTTAACAAGTGTCATTTTATCCGGTTCATTCTAAGCATTGTGGCCAGTAATGTTTATTTCCATAACGTTTTGGCTTAAACTTATAAATTACTTCAAGTAGATATTATTACCATATTAGTGTTCTTCATATTGCATTATATTTTTCAAACAAAGTTAAAAAAATTATGAAATTATTTTAAAAGTGCAGAAGCTATCATTGTTCATGTCTTCGTGGTTTTTTTCTCCTAGTTAAAGATATTATATCATAATTAATAAGCTACTAAAGATAGTTCTGATCAGGTATCAATATCTGGAACAGTTCAACAAGTAGAAAAGGCACGTCAACGATTACGAGTAAGTTATCATTTTGTTCAGCACAATTTTTATGCAGCTCTTCCAGAAGCTATTTGTCACTTAGTAAGTTTCGTTCTTCTCTTCCTTAATATTCTTACACATCAAAATTGATTCTACTCGTGAGGTATACTATCTCATTAAATTACTTGGCCTGATTCATTTGCTAATCGTTCTGTCTATAATTATTCCTTTTGACTTAATTTATCGTACTAATTGTTGTTACTACAGTTATTGTACTAATTATTGTTACAGACTACAATTATTGTCATTATTATTATTGATGCAGTAAATATGTTTTCTTTTTTTTCCAGAAATTATCACCATTATGTATAACATGCGAACTGCCGAATACACGCCGTTATTCTTTCCAAGAATTGCAAAGAAACATTGGACATCCGGATGTCTTTGTTAGTTTACGTGAGGAAAAAGATGGTAAACTGAAATGTATTTTGAGAGGGATTGAAAAAAATGAAGTGGAGGTGGTTAAAGCAGTTATGATTCTTGCCAATATGTATCAATTACAGGTTTATTTTTTTGTCTCCGTTTGTTTTTTTTATCTTCTACTTAAAAAATTCATTCATTCGTATTATTTCTTTCCCAATCATAAGCTGGAACTCAAGTCATTGATGTATATTTGTTTAGTTTATCAATTTTTAGTTGAAAAATTCAACTGAAATTGTTGGGATTTATTCGAAAATAAAAAAACAGGCTTAATATACTAATAATAGGAAAAAATTATTGCAGATAGAAGAAAAAAAAATTGTTGCAGAATGATTATGGTTTAATCTGTCACACAGTTATTAATGAACATAATTGTCTTAAACTGTTACTACGCGATGAGGCTAGAAAAGAAGAGGTACAGTGGTTAGCTCAACAAACTTTAACTCATATTATCCAGTCAAGTACTGTTGAAAATGGTTTTGAAGTATTTATTGTGGGTCCAATTGCTGGCATTTTGATTGCACGAAAATATATCATTGTAAGTTTTGTTGGAATATTTTTTTTTAATTACTAAGACATAAATGTTGCAGTAATTTGTTTGGTTTATCAAAATTTATGTGCTTTATGCTTACTCACGAATCACGTGCATTCGTGGTGCTATATTCTATTCTCTAAAAATTCTCTAAAAATATTAGAAATATTTTTAGGGTTTATTACCTGTAGCACTACAATTCGATCGAATATTGGAATCCGACTACGATTTTATTGACAAAACTCTAATTCAAACAAAATTTGGCATTACTATAAGTGAGAAATGGCGAAAAAATCGAGGTGTTAATAATTCTACGGTATGTTTAATTAATTTGTCTTAATTTATTTTTATTTGAACAAAAGGAAGTTTGTAAACTTCATTGGAATATGGAATCAATTTCCAACGTTTATCTCTTTGTATAAATTACGAAAATTCTTGCTTTTACTATTTAAACTTACAAGTTTTTCAAAGTACTTCAGTTGTGTTATCAATCATTGATAGAAGAAACATTTGATAAGAATTGATAATTGAGTTCGAGACAGTTCCATTTTATCGTAAGACATATATCCTATGTGATTGAAAAATTGATTACTGAGAAATATTAAAGTGGAAAAAATAGGAACATACTTGTTAAAGTTTTTCAGCTCGTAGTTCTAAGTGGCAACGAAATGAATATATGCATGCTGTATCAAGCGCGTGAACGAATATTAAATTTAGTTCAAAACAGCTTGAACACTATGCCTGATGTATTTGAATGCTTCAAGAATGGTCGTATATCAGTACTCATTGAAAATCTGCGCATTGAAGCACAAAACTTGCTAAGTATGTTTTTGATCAATCAGAATCATTCTCGGTAAAAATAATCACAGTAATTACCGTTAATCTACTTCACTTGTCCTATGTCTTTTTCGCATTTATTAGTCTTAATATAGGTCAGGAAAATTGCTAATATAAATGGTCGTTTTATGTGGCGATTAAAAAGAAGGGTAATTCTTTTTAAATTTGGACAAAATATCGAAAATTTCACTTTGTATTAATTTTAATGCAGGTACCAACATGGGAACTTTATACATTGCAACACAAAATTCCCTGCAGAAGCCGTCATACGGTAGCTTTGACAATAAATGCCGCTTGGCTGAAGCATTAGTTGATGTTCCAACAACAGACGCTGTACGTTTAAAATTGTCTCATCAAAATTTATAAGTAAATGTCAAAACTGTTTCTTTTGGTGGCTTCAACAGATTTACTTCAGTTTTCATTTTCATTCATATTTATATAGCTTCTACAAAAACAAATCAGTGTTTCTGATTTTTCGAATAAAAAGTTAACATGATCTGAATTTCTTCAAATCTTTTAATATGTTAAAACTTGACTGCAGAATCGATATGCACAAATAACTCCGAACCCAGATGACTCTCCAATCGCTCACTCTTTACTTGCTGGAATCAAGCAAATTGATATGTTTAGGAAGTAGGTCTCTTTTAAAAAGTTTTATTGTGCTATATCCAATATTCGGCTGTGTTAATTTAAAGATCATCAAATTTTACCCTAGACGATCGTACAGTAAAGTGATCTTAATATTTTTGGAGTTAAGAATATTTGTGCAAAAACAAAAAAATGTTTTTTTTGCAGTGGAAATGAACGATTTCCAACAAGGGAGCAACTACTACTCAAGGCAAATCGTGGTTTGTTTTATTTCGAAATTCTGCTTAATGTTCAATATTTACCATGCAAAAAAAATCTGTACATATTATCCTTAAATCCTGCCACATTAGTAGCGTTTAAAAGCCTTTAAATATCAATAATCTATACGTTCCGGTCAATATATTCAGCTGTCTACAACGGCACTCCAGCAAAAGTACGACAGCCCACTGATCTTTGGTCCGGATACGGTTTTAGCAATTCATTGCCAGCAGATATTTTAAGAAGCAGTTTGAACTTCTTCGACAGTACCACAAATCAATATGATGTCCGACCAAACATACAACAAGAAACAAATCTGATGGAAAATGCGGTGTGTAACTTCACTCTAAATTAAACTCATCCTGCAAGTGAAATTGCTTGATTTTAACAGTGCTGGAGAATGACTACAGTAATGTAACATTTCGGTCACTTTAATAGATCAGTTATATAAAAGCCTCAAGCAAACACATCTCGTCACCGCCGTTATTTCGTAAATAATTGCAGTGCATTTGCTAATATTTACTAACGTTTGCTGTCCAGCACTAACAGAGCTTCTTATTGAAAACGGTTACAATCAACTGTCCAAAAGAGAGCTTATGCTGTCAATTATCAAGCGTTCTGATTATTCGTCCTGCGACCCGGACTAATTAGTGATTGATGATAGTTTTGAGGACTCATAAGTTAAATTAGGTCTGATAGAAAAAAATACTAATCCTATTTGTAACGCTGCAGTCTATGATTTGCAAAAAACAGATTATCAAATGTTGGTAATAATTATTTTTTAATATTTTCGTAAGTTCAAAATATTTTTTTTAGGCTCATCGTTCGATAACACCTTCAGTAGGCTTAGCATCTGTACTGGAAGAAGATGAACATGATGATGACGCTCAAAATAGTTCGAATTCCAATTCCTTAATTGGATCTTTATCATCTCATAACTTGCACCTCTTTCAGTCAAATCAATTACAAGGACCTATTACTAGTGTTGGAACCAGTAGAGATTTTGATCATCTTCAACCTATTTTATTTTCGCAAATTTTTTCAAGTTCAACGCTTTTATTTTAGCTCAGTCGGAAGTAATCATAATCATTTTTTTTATAATCCTCTGTTCTTGTATTTTGCGACCAGATTCAATCATGCAAAGCAAAACAGCATGTTTATATAGATTCCATTTTCTATGTACAGAAAGCGCGCAGCTTTATAGTTACGAATTGTCTTCCAATTTCCCAAATAATTTCCTATTGAAGTTAACATGTTCCAGACTTTTCCGCATCAACTGGAGTTTTCGAATCAACACCGTTGATAGGAAACGACTTAGTTTGGGACATACGCATTTTTGTGGATCCAGCAATGGTACTTGCACAGCTGGGCTGTAGCGAATATCTTGCACAATTTAGAAATCAAGAAGTATGAAAAGATTGATAAATGCACTATTACATTGACGATTTACGACTACTTTAGGGTTAACCTAAAGAATTCAATAAATAATGCGAATTGTAATACGGATTGTAACAGGAAATCGATTACTTTTGTTTCAATAATCAGAACTTACAGATCGATATGGAAGCTTTCCTATTATTGGATGAACAGAATCTTAAAGATATTGGTGTTTCAACAATGGGTGCTCGGAAAAAGATTTACAATGCTATTCTAAGTGAGTTATTTCAAGAGCGAGTGTTCTATTCTTCAAATGCTATTTTATACAAGCTACTTCTATACTTTTATCTTAACGTTAAACCTCTCTGATGTTGTACCAAAAATGATGAAATTTCTCACGTACGTGAGAATATTTTTTTATTAACGTGTAGCAATTCTCTTTGCCAAAGCGATATTAATATGTTTTATAATTTTCGTAAAATTTCTTGCATATAATTAAAACACAATTTTGTTATAATTTAAGAATTGCGTGGTTCAGCACGAATGTATGGAATGCAAATCTAAAAACAATTCAGTATGTTAAGAATATCCGAAACGACCAGTGGTGATAAAGTTTTCATCGTTTTTGCCAAAGATGCGTATTTCATTCCCTTTTTTTTTTCTTTCTATTAATATTGCATTAACAAAATAAAGTATTTACATAAATTAATTTTAAAAAACAAGCTGCATAAAAATTGGCATAAAATAATTTGCTTACAATTATTTTATTTTTTTATGCAACAGACCTTACCTTGACGTCATTTGGCTACAATCTTTTTTTTCATGCTTCAATTTTAAATGTGCAAACATATTTTACAATCGCATCTGTGTATTGCTCAAACTTTAAATATTGACAAAGTTCAGGATATAAATTTTGTAGTTTAACATGAGATTTGGATATATTCCGCAAAATGATTTGTTTGAGAGGAACAGCTAAAAGGTTCAGCTCATTCATGATCTATTCACTACCTCAATTTTCCATTACTTTAGGCATTCATTGCTATCATATACTGCCCTTTTCTAGAATAGAACAACTTTTTTGAATAAATAATGCAATATTTGATGAATTTCAAAAATATCCTAATTTTATTTTACAAATTCTTTCAAAAAACTCCTGCACTTTCACGATGATATATGCATATATATCTATTGTTTTATTACAGTACTTAATTCGAAATTAATCTTTTTTAGTGTTTTATTTTTTATCTTTTCATTTCTTAGAAATAGTATTTTTTACTGATTACCATTTATTGTCAAGAGTTTATTACAATAACATTTAGCCAAGTGTTGTTAAAATCCTCACGTCTAATAAAATAGCCCATAAGCAGAATTTGATTCTGCATTCTCTATTCAGATTTAAAGCGTTGCAAATTCTTTTATTTATTTCAAAATGTGTGAAAAATCGTTTGCGTTTGTGTAAATATCTCTACATTCTTTCATATCACTTTTTAATCACTGCTTATTATTTGATATAGGTAGTATTTGCGGAAGACGCAAATGATCTCTTTTCATATTTCTCCTATCTCTTTCATTCAAAAGATTCTTTCTACTGCAAAATTTGCATGCATTTTAAGTAAAAGTATGATTTGAGCGCAATTTCGAAGTTGATAAATCTGCTACATTTTGAGGCTATCTCTAAAAGATTGACGCACTTTTTTTGTAGATGATATAGAAAATTTTAACCGAAACATTAAATTGAAGGTAAGATTGTGCAGGTACACGAAGAAATTTGTACTAACTGATTATTTATACTAGTGTGCCATGTATTATCCGGTGTTGTGTTACTGGATGTTTTCGATAAATTGTTGTTACTGTTTCATGTATGATCAGTTGTTACGATTTGATGAACAATTACCATTAGTGTGGTTCTGTACCTATCTTTTAGAGAATTAGTTACAGCAACATCATAAAACCTGTCAGCGCTGTTACGATATCTTTTTCGAATACTTTTCACATTTTAATACTATCGAATTTTGTGGCTATTTTTTTTTAAGAAAAAAGTAATCGTAGCAATCAGTCGTAGAGGAAACTAAAAGGTTCAGCAATATTTTTTTTGAGATACTTTCCACAATTTAGACATTTCAAGTAAAACTTCATTTTGAGGTGTGAAATATTTGTGACGTGCTATCACATTTTCCCGATTAACTAAATCAGTTATCAATGCTCAGTAATGGAATACTCACTTCTAAATATTCAGAGGTAGAATCCTGAGTTGTTATTGACTCTTCGATTTTTTTTCAGATTTGTTCGTTATTCCATAAGTTTCTTGTTCTTCAAGTAAAATATTCCATTGCTTGAAAGTGTCGGACTTTTCATGCAATAATATGTTTGACAGTGAAACAAAAATGTTTTAAATAAGTTATGAAGGAAAATTGAAATAAATAATTACTGGTCGTAAAATTGCAATAAATAAAAAATGCTCTTTGTAAAACGCGAAAAGTTATATATGTAGAAAGAGTAGTAGAATTCATCAAACTCTGATCAATTTAAAAGACGCTAAAACGGTCAATTCTCATTTTCAGAAAAACGATATCGTAGTTCGAGACGTTTTACGTTGAATGGACTGCTTATACTGCTTATAACAGTAGCAAGCAAGTAGAGGTTGCTCACTAAAATACGAAAGAAATACGTGAAATTAGATAAATCAGCTTGGAAGCGTTAACAGTTAAATTATTTTATTTTAAACATTAAATATTTCACAATTTGATCAATAAGCTTTGTAGAACTTTATGATACACTGTTATGAGTTATTAATTATGACAGATTCTGTCCATCAAATTTTATCAGTAACGGTAAGGACTAAAACAGTACTAACAGCGATTCCATTCCAGCAAAGAATATTTGTCATACATTTCCTTATATTTTACATTGGTGAAATTATGAAACACTAAAATTTGTATTTTTTCCTAATTTGTAATTGCCATTAATTCTTTTGGAATTAATTTAAAAGTACAAATATTGCAAATAATTTTTATGCTGCAATTTTGATTGCCTTACTGCTTTTTTTAAATAATGATTATTATCTATAATCCATTATTTTTCATTGGTAGATCGGATTACACAAATGATTCATAGCATATTTTACAGCATGCAGTTAATAACACGCATAATTTTAATCAAAATGGTGAAAAGGTAATCTCTGAAACGAAAACGAAAATTTAATAACGAATGGCAGTAGTAAAATCAAATTGGAGTCGATTTAAATTTGACGGTTTAATGCTTTTTACGACGATAACAAAGCTTGTTTTTCATTGAAAGGAATTGATTAACAGGATCTCGTAAACAAAAAAAAAGAGAGAGAGAGAGAGGAATCATTAAGAAAGATAATGGAAATCTAAAATGACTTATAAAACAGTCCTCTCCTTGCCTATTTTATCATTTTATACGCTACTAAGTTGCATTTTCCTCCAGCATTACCAAAATCTGCAGCACATTTAATAGGTAATTCATTTTTGATTGGTACCGCACTACAAAGGCACTGTATTAACTGATAATGTTGTTTTAAATAATTGTATTTTAACCCATTAACTGATTACACTACCAACGGCAAACTGCAATGGATTATGCTATATATACAGCACAATTTCATCATTTATTTATTATGAAATTGATGAAATTGGGAGAAAATTAACAACGTCACCAATTAACTACATCATTTTCAAGGTCATTCAAACAAATTCCTTCATTTCAAAAGATCAAGCACCATGTGTTTCAGAAAATTTTAATGGATACGTTAAAACATGTTACGATTTCAGTGAACATTTATTGTTTAAATTGAAAAAGATTGCGTGTTAGTTTAAGATAGCATTTGCCAAGTATATTCATCTGTACGATTGATTGGACTCATACATTTCTTCTAAATCATATAAGATTGTAAGTTATGATTGTGTACAATACTGAATGATTTTGATGTGATAATTGTTAAGACTGCTAATTAAGACTAACACAATGATTGCTATATGCACATTTTTATTTAAAAAAAAAATTATAGTAAACTACTAAACTTGAAATGAATATTACGAGTGATGTATGAGAAAGGGCCAGCTGGATAATGATGTATTCATCTACAACCTGTTCGGACGGATACACACAGACCAACAACAATAATTTGTGCATTTGTACAATGTGTGCCTGTTCATCCATCCGTCTATCCATTCATCCATCCACCTCTTCACTCATCATAAGGAATGAAATGGAATTGAATCGAATAAGAAGAGATGAAATCGGCCGACTAGAAGAGAGAAAAACCTTGACGTTGATATATGTTCGCGGTTAACAAATTCAACCTGGCATAATGTCACAGCTATCTTCGAATAGCTTCCAATGTTTGCTCTTACTGATATTTCCTGCATGTTTGTTGAAGTACTGTTTGCGTCGCAAAATTAGATGGATACTTTCATTTTCTAACAATAATCATCCAATAATCCAATCTGTCAAATATTGCCAACAACTATAATTTTTGCTGCACCATTGTATAAAACTTGTTTTAAAATATTCCTCGCTGCTGTCTGGATAGATAGCATTCGACCCATTCATTATATGTTGCGCTTCCTTTCATTAGGGATACTTTTAACATATCATTTTCGTTATCTACCTGTTTCATCTTTTATAGGTAACGTTTTGTTTTTCTTCGTCATACTTTTTAATTATTTTATCATTGTGGACTGTTCATCAGTTTCAGGAATGTAATGATGTATCTTGCGGTTATCACTCTACTTTTCACAGTTCTGGATAGACGGGTATCTGCTGGTGAGAATGTGTCAACATTGTTACTGGTAATGTACAATATTTGAAATACTTTAAATATCAACTACTCCTCTTACCATCTTAGTAATTTAACATTTATAACTGATCTAGTGCAATCATTGTGACAACAGCGATTTCTAAAAACAGCATTAATGGTAAGACATATATGCTGTCACAAATTTCAGAAATGTGTCAAATCTCTTTTGATTTAAAATCCTTGCTCCAGACAAACACGAATGTTCACAATCCTGGTATTCATATGAGGTTAATGTCCTCCGGTCTTGCATATCTACGTGAAATAGGCATGAAAATTGTGAATGATGAAGTATTGCGAATTCAATTACCAACCATTACGGAAGTTATTGAGGCTGGTCAGGTAAACAAATTCAAATATATGCATATAAATGTTTATAGCAGTTATAGTACATAACCAATTAATCCAACTAATTAATTAATTAACCGTTAGCTCAGTAACTATTTTTTTTCTGCTAAATGACCATCATTTTGTTTGCCGCCTTTAGTTTCCAAAAGTGGGTAGGAGTAAACAAAATTTTCGTAACATGTGAAATAAGTTTCAACTGCGTCATCCGTCATCCATGTTGTTTGATAAGCGCTACCTGCGACAGGAAATAAACATACACTTTCGCTGAATAACCGATATTTTAACTGACAGATAATTTGAAAAGGCAATAATTTCGAACGAGTTTTCCTTCTCTTTTTTTTTTAAAAGACTTCTCTTCTTTCTGCCGACTCTGACTATTGCAAGAAAACACATTGCTGTGAGCGATGGAGTAATTTTAATAATTATAATAGTACTTTATTTAGATAGTATTTGTTAAATTTTCAAATATAATGATTGTCATCGTCTTATTTCAGGTTTCAATATATGACGCACATGTTTCAAAATACTGGTCACCATCGGAGTATAGCCTGGAATTATCACCGCCAGATATGTTTACGTGGTCAATGGCTAAAATGCATATTAGGTTTGAAAAAAAACAATATAATTTATCTCCTTATTAATTATTAAATAATGAATGAATTGATTTCATGCAACTATTTTTAAAAGTTTACCGATATTTAGAGCAGGAGGCGAATTCGAAGCAATATTCACTGGTCCACTTTTAATTCCATCAGTGCCAATTCGTGGACAATTCGAGACCTTATTCGGTCATGTAAGCCTAACAATGGCAGTCAGACTAGCTAGGTTTGTTCATCGTAGTTTGTTTTTATTATGCTTAATTCCTCCTATGCTATAAAATTGTGATCCCATTGCAATTTAATTTTTCAATTTTTAATTATAAAAATTTGCAGAACACGAGCTGGTGCTCCAATGGTGCAATCCACATATTGCCGTGCTGATGTTGGTTATGTTGATTTGAATGTTCGGAACACCGGTGTTATTACGGATTTCTTCATTAACACTTTCAAAGGTATAACAATGCCTTTTTTTTCGTTTTTTTTTCAATCTATTAATCAGTAAATTATATTTTCAGCTTTCATAATTGCTCATTTCAAACCGATTGTAGAGGATCGTATATGTCAAATGATAAAAAATATGATTAATAAAGATATGAATTACGTATTAGCAACAATGCCTCTTCAGGTAACTTTTAATTTTAATCAATAATACTGAAATTGAATTACATACAATCAGAGATTGAAAATGAACTGAAAGTGAAGCCATTGGATAATATCATACCACTGCCCTTTTTTTTTCGGAATTGCAATAACAATTATAAAAATGATGTTAGTGTAATCTTTCATCTTGCGCTTTTCTCCCTCACTGCTATAAAATAGGTCTTTGATGCATGAAAGTTGATTTGTCAAAGTTAAAAGCACAAACAATTTTTAGATACCTATCAATGAAAACTCAGTGGATATATTTGGAATATCTTTTAACTTACCAATTAAAAAACCGCTTAGTGCGTTTGACGAAATTGGAATTAAAAATATTACTTTATCAAATATTGTTAATCATTTACGACAGAAAAGTCTTATCTTGGATTATCGACTCATTCACGACCCACTTATTGCATATGGAACAATTGAGATGCTATCACGGGGTGAAATTTCATGGTCAGTCTATGAATTTTTTTTATTAAATGAAGATAGCTTCTAATATCAGAAAGTGTAATAAAAATCAAACTGAAAACTTATCGAAATCAGTCTCTTCGGTGGTTTCTAAGAATCTATTGGATACCGTATAAAGGAGCATTGTATAACTTTACGCTATTTTATTTGCTATTAAAAAAAAGTCATCCTTCTGGTCTATGTAGCAAATGAAAGAGAGATTGATATCTAAAATAATGAACGAACTTTAAAAATACTACAAAAAAATGATAATATTTAAATATGAAAATGTTTTATTTAATTTTTTAAAAAAAGTTTAGGTTTTTTTTAAGCAATTATTCAGAAAATGACAAAATATTTTATTTTATTTTTTCAGGAATGGCTATGGCGGAACACCTTTCCATCCACCAAACATCTACATTCCTCCACCAGAGGGTAAGTTCAAGTAATTTGTCAAAATTTTATTAGCAGTTTAATTAGTCGATAAATTAAATTTAATTACATGGCTAAATTCATGCATTGCACGAGAGTCAATCGTGGCTGGCGTTTGACATGTAGTTATATCCATTAATAAAAAAAACAGTAAATATTAAATCAATCCTGATATTTCGTAATGATGAATTTTAAACTTTATATAACGTAAGTAAGATCGATGCTTATTTCAATTTCACGTTACAAATATTTTTTGACACGCATTTCACTATTAAAATTAATTGCATCTGTCCATAGTTCTGCATCGATTCTAATATCCGTTTTTTAAAATTTGCGAAATTTATTTCGATCTCTTCTATTTTGATCAATTTATTTCTTTTAATTATTTTTTAAACCAATTTCATTCACATTTTCCTCCCACATATCTATTTAGTAGCATCCTATCTCAACAAATAAATTACAAGAAAAAAAGGCACAAATCACGTGGTTCGTGCACTTTATCAAATTTTTCATGAAAAAAAAAGAGAGAGAAATTAATGGAAAGTTTATCAGTGGTGGAATGTTAATTCACCGTCAAAGGAAACAGATAAGATCGAATGTTTGAAAGGAAAATTCTCCCTTGCAGGTGTTCATATGGCGGAATTTATCGCAACAGATTACATTATCAATTCATTATTGTTCCATGCATACAAACAAAAATATATGGATTTTATTGTTGGACCTGAATCAAGTCCACAACTTAAAACTCTTTTGCTGACCACTTGTGAAACTGGCTATTGCATTGGTGAATATCTTGGTGAATTATCCAATCAGTTTCCGGATCGTGAAGTTGAGATTCATTTTTCAACTAGAAAGGTTATTTACGAAAGCAATAATTTTTGTTTTCTCAGTTTGCATATTTTTGCGTTAATTGAAAATTCAATATAATTTATCATTTTCTGTAGAACAGCCTCAGTTGATATGATCAGTGTTGAGATACTGTCAACTAATAGATCCTTCTTTTTTTTCAAAAGTTCCTTTTTCAGTCGCCGTTGTTAGTTTTTGTGGAAAAGCGTGCACGATTTCGACTTTATGGCAGTATGAATATGTTTGTCAGGCCACAAAATTCGACGCAATTCAAAATAATGGTTGTACTGAAATGTATAATAATAAAACAAACCAGTAATTAGTGGACTGATTAAACGAAATGATTTGACAATTAACATTCAAATTGAATTTTTAATCGCTTAAATTTTTTTTGCATAGTTTTACAGCCTACATACTGGATGGTTCTGCTAATTTTTTTCCTGCTCTGATAACAAATGAATTAGAAAAATAAAATTTAGATACAAATATTTTCGAATTTAAATACAAAATTTTGAAAGTAAATTTGGATAGATTTCATAAATACGAGAACTAAAAAGGAAAAAAAAATGATTCAACTATTCAACTTCAGATCATACGAGCTGATACGAAGATAACATCCAATATTGATTTGTGGTTAAATCAAACAGCAATCATTGGAAATGTTTCGGTTGAAAATTTGGACTTCAAATTGCTTGAATCTCGTGTTCATGATGTTGACCAAGCATCATTTGGTAATCTCGGCCTTTTTGGTGCTGAATTCCTGGAGCAATTACTTACTGATATCCTACAAATGGGCATTATAATACCAACCATGAAGGGTATCGTCTTGAAAAATCCAAAGTTTGTTTGTTTTTTTTATTAGTCAATAAACAGTCTAAATAGTTTCTTCATGTTTATCCATACTACAAGAATATTTGACGCTGAATAGATTTATGAATTATTGATTATCAAAAATTAAATTTCATAATTAAAGGACAATCATATTTCTTAATCGTTAAATAAATTTATATCAGGTTATCATTGCATGATCGTTATCTGAAAGTGCAAACATATTTTCGACTAGACGAAGAATTCGCTAGTAAGCTTATTCAGGGTGCTGTAAAGCAAACATTCAAAAGTATTAGCAGTAATGGCGGTTAATTTCTCCTACTTCATCCAGCTGACAACAAAATGATGGTAAGGTTAAATAGTCATATTGTAAATGCATTTCAAATATTAATTATGCAAACGTCCCAAGATCAAAATTAAGCATCTATTTTTAAAAATGTTAGAATTGCAGAATATTACAACACTGAACAGAACATGGCTAACATACAATGACCGAATTCTAACATATCGCCTAGCAACCTGTTCGTAAGACTTACGGATGATGGGCTTCACTAATGGCTACAGTAGTTCCATAAATCATGATCTGGATCGAATACATATATTTTCGTCTTACTTCTAGGTTTTTGTTACGGAAATTGTCATACAGCTAACTGTTCTTATGAGGATCTTCTTCATCTATGATATCAATTTTCATTTGATTATGTACATATTTTCTTGCAATAATTTTTATTTTCTCAACTTTTCCAAATAGTGTTGTTAGATTTGGAAGGATATTTGTTAGAAAATAGAACTTTTCACATATTTTTATGTAATCTCTTCAAAAAATTCCTTCCCATACATTATTCGGTTAAGTCCTTTCAAAGCTTTTATTTCTGTTCCAAAATTTTTGCATTTCCGAGTGTTTTAATAATTGATGATTTTTGTACATGATAACTACTGTTACGAGTATTCTTTTTGTGGAATACTTCGACCGGAATATCGATACGTATGAATGCTTTAAGATTGTATTCATAATTCCGATACTTCACTTATAGCAGAAGACTTATCTTTTTTCTGTATCGTTAAAACGTGGTAAATCCTGAATTGTATTTTTTTTTGTTATTTTAGGATGCAAATAAAAACCATGCTTATTAACAAGAATGATCTGAAGGCAAATGCAAAAAGAAAATAATTCATTTCATTTAACACATGGAGTTCTTGAAAGCAGCGCAAAAAAAAATAAAACAGTACAGTGGATCGTACAATATGCTTTAACAAGTGAGTTCGGACTCGAACTAAAACAGCAAACCACGTACGTTGCCAAATCAGATCACGTCAGCTGCTAAAAAGAACAATTCTATTTCTGGTAATTTTTATAACTGCTTAATGGTTGATTTAATAGGCCAGGAGGCACAGTAATAACCACTCATATCCAAGTGGCAGTAACATATATAGCAGTAGGTAAATCTTAAATTACATTTTTTTGCTGTTCTAGGATGCGAACAAAAATTATGATGCAATTAACGAGGATGATTGGAAGACGAGTGAAAAAAGAAACAAAAATAATTCAGACTTCATCTGACATATGGAGTTCTTGAAAGCAGCGCAAAAAAAAATAATAAAACAGTACAGTGATCGCACAACATGCTTTAACAAGTGAGTTTGAACTCGAGCTAAAATATCAAACCACGCACGTTGTTAAATCAGATCACGTCAGCTGCCAAAAAGAACAATTCCATTTTTGATAATTTTTATAACTGCTTAATGATTAATTTAATGGGCCAGGAGGCACAGTAATAACCACTCATATCCAAGTGGCAGTAATACATATAGCAGTAATTTTTTCTATCAACCACATAATGCTGAAAGCTATAAGAGATGTAAATAGCGATGACGCAATTTACAGGTAGAACTCTGAATACCTGTAAGAAACACACATTACAGTCATATGGATTCATTTCATGGCAACGATATTATTATTGATTTATACACTAAACAGATTTCAATCTTCGT
>JABVXW010000751.1:0-10014 GCA_013365375.1 Litomosoides brasiliensis | reverse complement strand
ACCGAGAATGCCTGATAAATTGCTTGTTTTGTTGTCCCGCTGTATAGCAGGACGTTCCAAAATTTTTCTTCAAGCCACAGCAGCCGAAACTCTGGGCCGAAGCACTGCTCTGCTGAACGAAACGATGGGTTGGGCCAACACCCTCAACTACCTCAACCCTGGGTAATTAATCCCGGTCAGCCTCAGTAGCGGAAGCTCTGGGCTGACGCGGTCAACTACCCCAAAGTTGGGTAATTGAACCGTAAAGCACACCTCCAACACGTAGATATGCTTCTATTGTATACAGCGATAGTTGGGTTGTTGCTGAAACTACTGCTATACGCTTTCAATTAATCTTTTTTATAGCAATTACCTGCACTGTTATTCGACTCTTTAATCGTCATGTTTCCGAAACAAAGTCACAACATATTCTGGTAAAAGAAGCCGGTGAATTCTTCAATTCACAAAGTTTTTGGTGACACGAGCCGGGAAACTCTCAAATTCCTAACAGCTCGTGTCACCAAAAAGTTTGTGAAAAGTTCGCTGTTATTTTGTGTTCTTTGTAGATCCACAAGATATTTCGAAAGGTTTATTGGAAATTTGAATGAACTGCGGCACGGATGAAAGAGTAAGCAAAGGAAGGGGTGGTCAGTGAGGTTGCAAAGACCTTTACAGCGAGCGGTACAAGCAGTACAAGATGATCGTCACAGCGAGTATTGGCAAATAGTAATTAATGATGAGGTGAGGGACGACGTGACCGACAAATGAATAAACCGCGCAGCGAAGGAGAGACGTGTGTGACTGAACTCAGCGCCAATGTGTGGATAAGTATGAGTGGGAGGGGCTTAGTTTGGACTGAGTGTGGAGAGTTTTGAGGGAATTAAACATAAGAAGGAATTTACATGAACAGAGGAAACGGAGGGTTAAGATGACAGACATTACCAAACAAAGAAGGCATACAGCAGAGGATAGACAGATCAAGGGGCATGGTGCTGTGAGTGTGCGGAGCTTAGCTGTAAATCCAGCTGATCGCCTTGTGTGATGGTACCTGAGGTTGACTGCAGCACCAAAGGATCCGTTGGGATGACGAAAACAACGACAGCAGAGGCTCGGAGATTGCGTGCGATCGTTAGCAGACAAAACCTTATGGATGGCTTGTTAAACTCGGCTTTCTCGGGTCTCCAGACAGTAAGTAATTTGTATTAACTTATTTCAGGTTACCCGACATCTACATTTTTTTCCGTCACTTCTTGTTTGAAAAAAAGGAATAAAATTGCTCGAAATTACCTTTTGGAACTTTCTTCGTTAATAGGAAAAATGTTTTACGAATTGGTTCGCTTTCACATTTCTGTCTTTACAGTGCCATACGAGAACGTTTTATTCAAATTTCACGTCAACAATTTATTACGAAATTAAATTTTCCCAAAAGAGCAATGGATCTTTAGCTTCTTTGTTGCATTACATATTTTCACTCATAAAGATTGGAACATTGGAGTGGCTTTTATCATCCGCCATTCTACTTATCAAATTTGAGCTTTTCACTCAAACATCAACGACTTCTCCTCCAAAGCGAGCAGTCTTCCGATTGCCGTCATACCACAATTCGTCATTACTGCTGCAATCATTGTGACACAACTAAAATCAAGTAAAAAAGTAAAATCAAGTAAAAATATCAAGTAAAATCAAGTCAAGTAAAATCTCTATATTTTCTTAATGAATTGAAGAAAGAGTTGCTTATATCAATCAGGTAATTCTCTATGACGTCAACATACATACATTCTTCTACATCCATTGTTGAAAATAGTTGGTCGGTATCCTACGTCATGTTCACTTCACTGTTTGTGATAATTTCCATTGCTCCAACTATCACAGCTGAAATAAGTGTGATTATTCATCGGATTAATATAATATATTCATCTAATTAATTAATATTACGGAACAAGCAGGAATAGTTATTTCTATCGCTTCAGCTTATTACAGTGTGTGGTTACGTAAGTGTTATTTGAATAAAATTAATGATAAGTATACCTACGATTTCCAGCGCAGCAGAAAGCAAAAGCAAGAATATATGCTATCGACTTTGACATATTTATGGCGTGTTGGATTGCAGTTTGATGTTTCCTGAAATAAACGTTTTACATTGTTTACATACTGTACGACATAAACGTAATGTGATGCTGCAGTCCTAGTCATTAATTTGTCACTTCGATCTCACAGTCTCACGTATGAACGTAATATTAATCGACCACAATGATCTCAACACCGAGAAGGATCACTGATAGGCACATTGTCTTTCTAAAATACGAACACAAACAAAGAAGGAATTACAGAGTTACTAACAATTAGACTTGAAAAACTGATTATTTATAAAGGCGGAATTTTTTTTAGGTTATTTATGTAAGCGCAACCTTTCCAAACACTTTCACACATTTCATGTCTTTTTTTGTTCTATTTTCCGCAGTCGTAAAGTGAAGTGAACACAACTGGCTGAGGAGAGAATGACGGAGGAAAGGCGGAAGTATAGTTGAAGTGAGTGGAGACGTAAAAACGAGGTCTTCACCACTTAGTTATTTTATATCACAAACAATGACAATTTATCAATGTAATTAATCGTCACAACATCACCTATTTCCTCCTAAACTTCATTTTCGATGTTTAGAATTTTCAAAAAGAAATACAACGTTGGCTTCAATTTTTAAGTGAATTGGCTAAAGAAACGACTGGAATACTAAAAGTAAATTTATTGTAAATTAGTGAAAATGTGGAGAAACGAAGAAGAGTTATCGTAAAAGTTCGCATCATCCACTCTCTCTCTCTCTCTCTCTCTCTCTCTCTCTCTATTTTTTTAGCACTTTTTGAATATTAGAGTATCTAAAATCACATATTTTAAATTATTGGCATTACTATTAAATGTTATTTGCATACGTCTGAGAAATTACGAAAATCAAACACAAAACCTTAAAAACCTCACGTTTTTACTCCAACATAGTTGCCGCTGCTGCTACTATTAGAAATTATAATTTTTTAAAAATCGACTGGTTTCACTAGAAATTTGTATATCTCTTTCTAATCATTCAATTTTTAAAACACTCAATACAATTGTGAATTTTGAAAAAGTAATTTTATTGTTTTCCTGTGATTTAAAATATATTTCAATCGCTTTCTTCATTGCGGTTCATGATTTGTTTACCGGTTAACCCACATGTTGAAATTAGTGACCTAAATTAAGAGAAAATCAATTTTTTGTCTTATAAATTCCAATCACAGAAAAACTATTTTTTGGATATTTCAGAATCGAAGATTTCATAGAAAGTTGTTTTTTTTTTACATTTTGTAAAGAGAGAGGATAATTCATAAACTCTTATTACAGGTAAATTAAATAACTACGCGATAAAAAGGTCGTTTTTCTTCGTCACCTTTACTTCCTCTTTCTTTCAGTTCAACTTTAACCCTTTTTTTGTCAATCAGTTCAGTTTAGAAATGAATTGTTCGGAAGTGTCTGTATTGTAGAAGAAATCGTAACTTTGAACTTTGAGGTATTAGTGATTCTGTTAGACCCGGTTTTTTTGTTCTTTTAGAAAGTGATTTTAAATACTGTACCTACCCGTCATATTTTGACGGGTAGGTACAGTATTTAAAACAGGTACAGTAATTTAGGTACAGTATTTTTAGGTACAGTATTAGGTAGATACAGTATTTTTTGATATTTTTGTAGATTAAATTCCGATCTTTCTCACTGCTTTAGTTATTCTCGTCAAATAATATTGCATTTATTAGCATGACGTTATTTTTCACATTTATACTTTTTAGCTTTACTTTATCAGTTGAAGAATATTTCACACGAATATCAACGATTTTCCTTCCCAAAAAGATCAATCTTCCAAGCAACATTTGTACCGCACTTCATCGTTACTGCTGCAATCATTGTGATAATTATTATATATCGCATAAAATTTCATTAGCTTATTTGCTTACCTAATGAATGTAAAAAAAAATTTATAAATATTAGCTATGAAGTAAACACATATTCTTCCGCTTCCGCTATTGCAACTAGTCGATTGGTATTCCGCACCTTATTAACTTCATCACACTTTGTGATTGTCGCCACTAGCATCCGTTGCTCCGCTGCTTACAGCAGGAAGCATTAGTAGCACACGGATTGATGGATAATGATAAAATGATTAAATCCCTGCCATTAGCATTATTTGCTGATTGTTAGGTTAGCCGCATAAAAAGGACAAGAAAAGCAATAGATGCTTTTTCTGAATTATTTGAAATGTTTGGGGCAGCTCACTTCTGTTGTAATTTTGATCTTTTCTGAAGTAGAGATCTCGCTTTACTGCTGTAGCACAATTGCAGTAATGACATTGATTCGGAATACAACCGGAATAGCTTATTCTGTAAGCCTTTTCTGGGCGATGTCTACCTTATGCATAGATCATTTCAAACTTCAAACTTCAGCAGTTTATCACATTCAGTGATATAAATGCAAGGAAAGTATCGCCTAGAATGTAATACCAACATTTATCATCAATTATTATCGACTTCAATCTCACAACTAATCGTAATAATCGTCGGAAAGGAGAAAGGTCGACGCCTAACCCACGAAAGCTTCACTGATGGGCACGTCATTTAAAGGTATCTTCTAAAATACCAAAAAAAACAAGGAATAACAGCGTTACCAATGTTTCAAACTTAAAAAATTGTTTTTATAGTGGTGGAATCTTTATGTATGGTTTCTTTCACATTACGGAAACCTTCAGACAATTCACGTTTATTACTCGATTTTCCGCTCTTTTGAAGTCAGTTGACTATGAAGGAAGAAAGGTGAAGAAAGGATGAATAGATAGGATACGTATAGGAAGAAAAAGTAAAGTAAACGGTTAAGAAAAAAGGAGCTCTGAAGATTTAATTATTTTAGCAGTAACAATTTATTAACATTTTTTTTTACAAACAGAAAATAATCTCTCCCTCTCTCAATCTTTTTTAACGCGTAGTTTTCAAGTGCCTGAAAAGTAATTTTTTTTTAATGAAATCTTTGTAATTTGAATTTTGAAAACCAAAGAACTAAAAGCTACAAATTTCAATATTCGAGAAAGTGTGAAGAAATCTGTTAAAAATTTGTTATTGAAAGATCACAAAGATCTTTGTAAGAAATTGGAATCGAAGGTTAGCTGCGACAGGTATTTATGAAAAAAGAAAAATGGAAACATAAAATGAAGTATGTCGTATAAGATGCATGTTAAATCAAACTAAGCAATTGATAAGTGCTAGGCAACTTCCTTTTATTATCAAAGTTTATCAAAGTTCAAAATTATCAAAGTTCGAATGAAATAGGAAAATGCAGCCGTTCGTTTCAACTTTTTGTTGCACATTTAAATTAAATAAATGTAAGCAATTGATAAACTGAAAGATAAAGCAGTGGAAATATAACTTACGCTATCACGTAAGCCTTGCAGATGAAATTAATTATATATTCGTCGCAGAAATGTATTCCACATTTGGCGTTTGACGTAATTAAGGAGATCGTATATAGCCATTCAGTATGATAATCTTTGTATACCTTTTTATGTTGTTTAAAATTGAAATTTTACTACATTTTAATGCGTTTAATTAAATATCCATATATTTGCAAGAAACTTTTTCTCTTTCACTTCTCTTCACTAACTTTCGCTTTTTTTTCTCTCTTCTCTGAATGAAGGAAATATTTGCATTTTCCCTTCTCACTTTATTTGTTTAATCAAACAAACAAAAAAGACCTTAAATAATATATTTAAAAATTCAAATAATATACTTGAACTTATCACTTATTTCTATCTGAATTTTCTACGTACGTATTTTCACGTACAATAATTTCCTAAAAATTTTATTCTTTTTAATTTCATGCGTGCAATATTCTCATCTTATTTAGCTGATGATGAATTTTAAAGTTAAAAAGAATTTTCCGATCAAAATTGCTTTCAACATTTTACACGATGGAATATTCATATTGGAATGCAAATGAATCACTGCGTTGAAATGTACTGAAAAGATGGATACGATATGCGAAACATATTGGAAATCGAAAGTCATATCGGAAATAATAGATCGAATAAAAAAGAAAAGGATTACTGTTTATGCAATGGAAGATTACTGTTTGCATATTTTATTTCTTGTAAAGAGAAGAGCGAGTTACTTAGCAACATACAGTTTAACTGTTTCTTTTTTTCTAAGCCGAATAGTCACTAGAAGATCATTTGACTTCAAATACACTAAATGTGCTACTAACTATTCAAGATTTTTGAGCAGAAATAGAAATTTGTAGTAGAAGTCAAAGAATTAAAATTAAATTTAAAATGAAATTCTTTAATATTAGAAACAATGTAGGAGTGTGATTTATTTTCGTTTTATTCCAAAAATAACAGTCATAAATATCGCTTAAAAATTAAAGTAACATAAATTAAATATTTGCTCTTAGCAATAGCACTTTCAACTTTCTATGAAATAGTTTTTACATCGATAACAAAAAAAAGCAGAAATTATTTTAAGAAAATCTTCTCGCTCTTTTTCTTTTTGCTTGCATTTCACATTTCAGACCATATATATAAGCAAAAATAAAATCAATCTATCATTTACCGCACGTATATACTTAGCATTACTTTATCAAGTTAAAAGCATTTCCTACGAATATCAGCGGTTTCTCTTCCAACATGATCGTACCACATTTCGTCAGTACTGCTTCAATCATTGTAACAACTGTTGCACAACACGTCGAATTTCATTTATTTACCCAATGTAAGTAAGATGAATTGATAATATGAATCAATTAAATGAACATACATCCGCCTACTGCCGTTGTCGTTGTCGTAACTGGTCAGTCTATCGATCTCCTGAAGTTTGTCAACTTTCCAGTATTTCGATTTCTTCTACAACATAGACAGTTCCAAACAATTTACTTCTGAATTGAACTGTTTGAGAGAGGAAGGAGGAAAAGTGAGAAAAGAAGGATTAAAGTGGAATTGGAAGGAAGAAGTAAAGGTAATGAAAAAAATCACACCTTTTCATCCTTCCTCAATGAATCGAATTCTCAGAAAGAATTCCGCTGATTCGCTTCCAAATTAAAATACCTGAATTTCAATGTTACAAAAATCTTTTAATGCATCGAAAAAATCTGTTAAATTGTGTTTACTTCAAAGAGATCAAAATTCTTGTAAAAACTGACAAACATTTTAACTTTCTGTTAAATATTTCAATTAGAAAATGGTAATATAAGCATTAAAATCACAGAATAACATAAAGTCGTTTTTCGCTTTCTACAGAAAATGAATGTTTTTATTCGGCAACAACAAAAACAAAAAAAAAGACTTAAAATGTTTAAAATTTCGCATTTAATTTTCTCGTATGCATTGAACTGTTTTTTTCCATTCTTTTATAAAAATATCATCTTTTTAACATTTTTGTTAGTGAGAATTTTAACGAAATTATCCGATTAAATTATAACAAATTTGCATAATGGAAATTTCCGCTAGGAAGAAGATAATTTCTTCTGTCATTGATAATTCTGAAATTCTCATTTATCATTCTAATTGAATGATCTGATCGGAACAAATTAGTTCAAAATTTTGCATTACAAATCCGAAGTGTACATATTTTTCTGCTTCCGCAATCGATAATGATATTTAAAAGCAGTAGCGCCGCAATGAAAAAATATTTTCGTTTTTTTCACTTTTTTTTTTGGAAGCAATGAATTAATAATTTACTTACCTTTTTGTGGAATTTTACAATGGAAAAAACAAACTGTGCAATAAATGGGTCGATTTTGAATTTTAATTGCGTAAAAAATTATTTCAAATTTTGTTTACAAAATTAAAAAAAAAGTCGTACGCAAGTAAATCGCAGGAACACTTAAGCACAATGTTGAAGGTATCATGAAGGTTGATAAGATAATACATTCTTTTCAACTTCCTAATTCAGTGCAACATAAGTTACAAATTTTAGAGCGTTTGAAATCACTATAACCGTTATCTGAAATCATTATAACGGGCATCTGAAATCATTACGACGATTATTATCGACGAAATCACAAAATGATTAATTCTTAAATTATTAACATCACTCTTGAAGACTGATTTTTTATGCAAAGAAAGTATGAAAGTTATTTTTTGCCGAATGGAAAAAAAACAATTTCATTATTATTTTATGATTTCGTTGTAATTTATCAAAAACTAAATGATTCCGTCTGAAATTTGCTTTTTTTTCTAAAGTTTTTATCTTCCAATTTTTAAAGCTCTGAGCAACTTTTCAATCAATTTAATCTGCAATTTCAAAAAGACCAAATTATTTTTTGTGTTGGCTAAAGCTATCACTTCCTCTGCTTTTTTTGTCGTTTACGCTTTCTTTACTATTTCGCATATATTGAAATTTAGGTTACCCAATTTGAGAAAGGAACTCAAATCAATTGTCTTGAAAATTCGAATCACAGGCAAACTATTTTTCACGGATATTTCATACTAATTTTTTTTAGAGAAACTAACTGGTTTTTTTTTTTATAATTTATTGTTGATAAATTGTTATCGCTCGTAAATTAAATAACTATATATGGTCAAAGGTTCGTTTCTTCCACTTCTCTTTTTTCTTTCCTTCTCGTATTCTTCTTACTCAATTTCACTTCAGAAGTGCAGAAAATGGAGCAGCAAACGTGAATTATCTGATGATACGTGTAATGTGAAACAAACCATGCCTAGAGAGATTCCGCCACTATAAAAAGCCTTTCCTTCATGTTTGAATCACAATAACCATGCTAATACCTCGCGTTTCTTTCCCTGTTTACCTTTAGATACGTTAGTCGTCGCTAACAGCAAAGCACTTATTGAGTAAATGCTGATCTTCTTGATGCTAAAATTATTCTTATCGAATATTCTATGAATATTATGATTGGTTGTGAGATTGAAAAGTTGATAAATTAGTAATATACGATGGCTAGAATTGTATTACATTTTAAGCCTTATCTTTACGCCGAGTATAGATTGTATATGACATTAGGAAGAATATGTTGATCCTTTTAGGCCTGATGAGATTTGGAAAATTCATTGATTAATGCCATTATCCGCACGTTGTTGTTGAATAGAAAATGTGCAAAATATGATGTTCTGTATTTATTCCAAATGAATGTGGAGGTTAAAGTTGTGAATATATTAATAAAGTAAAATTTGTACTTCAGAAAACATTGGAATTACACCACAAGAAGCTTCAAAATATGACAAAGTTGATAAGAACTTTTATTGTCCTTATTTCCTGCGCCGGACAACAGCAAGCACGTACGTATTAAACTTTTTTATAATTACTTTGCATTATTTCGATTCCTACTGAATTTTACTTTTACGGTAAAGACAACGGCTTAAGTTGGCTTGAGAAAATGAAGCTAAAGTTTTGCTCTACCGCTCTGATTAAAAGAAGTCAGTTCAATTCACACCTACAATTTACGAAGTAGCAAAGTAATGTGATGACAAAAGCTATTACAAATCTCAGTGGTTCCTGTTTGTTCTGCGATGTTAGTCAGATGAGCAATGTCATTTATTTCAGCAGCTGGGGTAGATGATCAAATGCAGCCGGCAGCTAATATACCCCCGGAGGGTGGTGCCGATCCGATGGCCCCGGCGGATGGAGCTGAACCGATGGCCCCGGCGGATGGGGCTGAGCCGATGATGGTCCCGGCGGATGGGGCTGAGCCGATGGCCCCGGCGGATGGGGCTGAACCGATGATGGTCCCGGCGGACGGGGCTGAACCGATGATGGTCCCGGCGGACGGGGCTGAGCCGATGGCCCCGGCGGATGGGGCTGAGCCGATGATGGCCCCGGCGGATGGAGCTGAGCAGATGGCCCCGGCGGATGGGGCTGAGCCCATGGCCCCGGCGGATGGGGCTGAGCAGATGGCCCCGGCGGATGGGGCTGAGGCGATGGCCCCGGCGGATGGGGCTGAGGCGATGGCCCCGGCGGATGGGGCTGAGGCGATGGCCCCGGCGGATGGGGCTGAGGCGATGGCCCCGGCGGATGGGG
>JABVXW010000750.1:0-10036 GCA_013365375.1 Litomosoides brasiliensis | reverse complement strand
ATATATATATATATATATATATATATATATATATATATATATATATATATATATATATATATATATATATATATATATATACTTTTTTCTTGATAAATTTGTTCAGTTTTTAGATATAATTAAAACGAGTGATATCATTTTATGTATTAATTGTTACAGTATGATGCATTTGGCATATCAAACAAATACCGATCAAGCAACCTATCAACATCGTAAATATCAAGAACAATTTGATGTTTAGTTTCAGCAAAATTTATTTTCACTCCAACTATATTAATTTAATTTGTTTGTTCTTTTAATTTCAAATTACATTATGAATTATTATCCTTTTACATCCTATTAAATGCATTTATTCTAGAACTCTTTAATATTCTCCAAAAAAAAGAAAAAAAAATGAAAGAAATCAGATAATATTATCAAATAAGAAATTACATTCATTATTTGAAAATAATAATTCATTGTTTAATGAATTATTATTTTCAAATAATTTTTTTTTGTTTATTTTGTTTACAATTTGAAAGCTATTTAACTCATTTATCATTTCTTCCATCTCATTTCATTCCTTTTTTTTCCTTCAAATATTTGCTATTATTAGCACAAATTTATCTATTCATAAATCATTTATCGTCATTTCGACTATCTCATTATCCCTCATTTGTTTTCCTATCGAATTTCACAGGAATTACAAATTCCAGCTAATCACTGATTGTTGCTCAGATCCAAATTCATTAGCTAGATGCTAATGTGTATTTAGTTTTTTTTTTGTTTTCATTTACTCATTATTAAAAGATTATTGTGTTTTTTTTGATTATGAAATATTCGAAAATTTATACTATTTTTTACATTTATTTGTTTTTCTGTATCATTTTATCAAATTAATTATCAAATTAAGTTAAGTTACATTGCTTTATTGAATTTATTTTATAATTATATATGTGTATGCGTATGTTAATAAATATTTATGTATCCATATTTTGAACCTTTTTACTCATCATCGTTGATTGAAAAATAATTGTAAAATACGAGAAATATCTGAAAAGATATTATTAGATGGTCGCCCAAATGTTTGAAGAGTTCTTGGTAGCTCCTTCAGTACAACACGTTCCCAGGTGTTATCAATACCATTTTCAGCTCCAATCAATCCAGTTATTCCACCGTATCCTTTCCATCGTGCTGGTGGTGCTTTAGGTAACGGATTTGACGTAGAATCTTTAAAAAAAAAAGAAAAAATTACTAGTAATAGATTATTTTGGTTGCTAGGTAAGCTTATTAAAAATTTCCAAACAGTTAATCAAATCATTTTACCTCGAATATAACGAAGTGTAAAGTTAGCTGGTGCTTTTAATGCAACGGATATAATGTAAATTTGATTTGTCTCCGAAATAATATCACCTGGTGCAGCATTACAACATTGCCTAGAAATAAATATCCCACACTCGTTTTTTATGCTCTTCTTAATTTAAATATCGATGTTAATTCTGATTAAATGAAGTTCTAAAATTGAAAATAACCTAAATCCAGTTTGTTCCAGTACTGTTCCATGTTTAATTTCAAGATAATTATCAGCACATGATGAATCACATACATATGTTGCATCTAATACCTCTAAGTGTACTTTTCCATAAGGTGCCTATAAATAAATATTATAATAAATACATTAATTAATTATAAATATATAATATTAAAAATTATCACAATAAAATTTTAATTAAATGAAAAATTTTCATTTTTTTTTTTACTTCATAAAACTTACAGTTATTCGCCAGAAGCAATTTCCAACAGTACTACTCTTCAGTACAAGCCATTTATCATCAGCTAATAATTCACCTCCGCAACCCACTGTGCTCAAATAATTATTACAGCAGATGTGTTCGTTCAAGTTAATTCAACGCATGAAATTTATCCATCATTATCAGTTAATCACAATTACTTATTAGCTAAGGTATTTTCATTGTTGATTGATATTGATTGATATTATCATTGATTGAAATAAAAAGAGGTATATTATACCTTTTGAAGTGAAATATGACAAAATTATTTGCCCAAATAGTTGGGAAGGAAACATTTGATGCTAGAAATTTTACTGTCAAATAATTCTTTTTATCATTTTAAACTTGCAAATTAAACTAACGCTAACGCTAGCTGACGTAATTTCGTAGAAAAGCAAAATTTATCAAATAACATGTAACTTACCGGTGGATCGAGGTATGCTTTCGCAACGTACACCAGCACTTCCTGCTGGACATTTGCAAATGGCGCAATTTCGTGGATCTTCATAACCACCATTCAAGCAATTTAATTTCACTTTACATTTATCTTAAAAATATAATTGTTAATATTCCTAGTTAAGAATAGTCATATTAATTTCGTCAACAATTCGACCTAAAATCTAAGCAATAATTTAATTCATAAACTAAGGTAGATAAATTTACTAATTTGTAAAGATCTCATAAAGATAAAATATTCAGTTCAGAAAAAAGAAATAATAATTTTTGATACACACATGCACGCACGCACACACACACGTACGCACATACATATAGAAAAAAAAAGAATGCTTGCAGAAAAATGAAGAAACATTTTAAAATTACGTTACTTCAAAACTTTTTTACACTTTCAAAACTATTAATATATTTTTTTTATATAATTAAAATTTCAAATTATAACACTTACCTCTACAATACATTAGATTTGCTTCTTTAATATCGATAAAGGAAAGATCATTTCTCTGACCGATTGTGTGCTGGAAACGATGATCTTTTGTTTCAATAGTAACATAATGATAATCCTTAGTGAATGCCTGTAACAAAATATTATTAATTTAAAAATTTTTTTAAATTTGTTTCTTTCTAATTTTTATATTTTGTTTTCTTTTTTTTCTACACATTAAAAATAAAAAAAATGCAAATTTGATGTAAGAAATACAAATTAAGTTAACCTGTGGACCGTAATGCATCACAGAACCAAAATCATAGGGTACATCCATAGCTTCAATATCATTTCTTTTTTCAAAATTTCCCTTAGTACCTGGGAATATATGCTCTTCGTTGATATTAATATATCTAAAAATTTAATTCAATAATAGTTTTATGTATTTGTAAAATTTTGTAAACATTTTTTTTTAATCTAAAATTTTTAAATATTAACCAGAAAATGGAATTACTACTTACTTATCACGATCGGGTCGACTCTGTTCATGCCAAAATCCAATTGCATGTCCTAGCTCATGTGCAACAATACCACCCTATAAAAATGAAATTATTAATTAATTTTTACATTAAACTTTTTAAAATTTTTAAATTAATAAAAATTTTCACAACTCACACTTTCGCAACCATAGCCAATAGAAGTATATTGCATGCCACCAATTCTACCAACGCTTGAATAGCATCTAAAAACAACAATTTTGCACTCTTTCAATTTAATTCCTATGAAACAAATTTCTCTTCAAATATTTCAAAATAAAAATATTTGAACTTTAAATTTTGAAATATCGCAAAGCAATAAATGCATGGAAAATTTTAGAGAATGCACCCGGCTCCTCGAAATATGTATACGTAATCTTTTTCGGTAGTACGTTCTTTAAAACGTATACACGTTTCACGTTCCCATTTACTCATTCCATTAAGTATTGTACGTCTCCACTCACCTTAATTTATCATTTTTTTTTGTCTTTTAAAACTTTATTTTAAAATGCTAATTGAATGAAAAATTACACAAAATTACACCAACTAACAAACAAACGAAACAAATTTAAATTAATTTTGATTAAAATAAATAATTTATATTACACCAAATAAAAATCCACTTTTTATCAACGAAAAAAAAAATGCAGAGAGTTAAAATTTCATTTCTACTTTGATAATTAAATAATTCAATAATTTACGATCAATCTCTTTCAGAAAGTATGGAATGGTTTGATTTGGCCATCGAAATGTATCACCAACAATTATCTTCCGCTTATTTCTTCCACCTTTGCCCAATTTATCTGAAATTATCAGAGTGATAACTTGAAAGTCATAAAAAAAAATATTTAAAATTTCTTTTCATTTTAATAATTATTTCTTCTGTTCTAATATACAAAAGAAAAGAAAACGAGAAATGAGAAATGATAACAGACTTCGTTGAAAATCATTAATAATATCTCGCATTTGAGGAGTTGTTAGGACGAGATCAGTCTCGAAAACATCGTTTAGAATTCGTTTATTGATCGCATATTCCGTTCGATCAATTACCTTATAATTTATAAATCCCTGAAAAATTAAGCATTAGAAAAAATTATCTTAGCAAAATTAGATTCTCTCATAAAATTGTTTGATTAAAATTTTCTTTCAGAAATTAAGTAACGTATTTTTTTTTTACTTACTTACTCTTTTCTCATAAACTGTTTAGAAAAAATTTTTCATTTTACTAACAGATGCAAAATTGGAACGACGTTTTGGCGTAAGTGGTATATCAGCTGATAAGCGAAGAAATCCACGTAATAATTCTTGAGCACTTTCTATATCATCTTTATTCCAACGTTTTCTATGAAAGAAAAAACAATAAATCAAACAACTATTAGTAACATGATAAACCTCTAAGAAAAGACAAGAAAAGATTTTTTTTTTCAAACATTTAAGTCAGTGCTGTAAAAGATATGATTTTGAATTGATTGAAAATTGTTAGAGAAAATTAAAAACTGGTTTCATATCCTTTGTATTAGATGTAAGAATTGAAGACAATAGGTAAATTTGTTGAACATGTATACCACCAGAAAATTTGAATGAAAATATCAATGAATTGTTTTATTTTAATCAATTAATCATTAAATGATATTATCAAACCTTCGCTGAAAACGTGCACTATCATTTCCAGGTAATACAAAAAGACTTATCACCATATTGCAGAATCCAAAAATATGCAATAAAAATTGGAAAATTTTGCATAGTTTCATCAGTGCAACAGGTTTGTCAACTTTGCTCTTAATAAATAAATTAATTAATTTTGAGAAAAATTACTAGAAATTCTAAAAAAAAAAACGTGAACTGGTAAGTTGAATTTAGAAATGATCGGCAAATAACAGGAACTAAATTAGATAAATCAGTGGTTGAATTAGCAATAATTTTTAGTTCAGGACTGGAAATTAAATAACGATATGACCTGGAACATGCCTTGCACACCTTTTATTATTACTATTACTATAATTATTATTATTACTGTATGTATGATTGTTATTAATTTTAACCTTCTACATTCTATTTGAATCAATGACTGATGTATTAGATTGATTATAAGTAAATAGAGACAATCCGAATTGTTAAAAATTTTCATTCGTCTGAAATAAATATATAATCTTTAATGCAAAAAAGAATAATTAGTGAAAATTTAAATTCTCAATTTCAAGATTTCCATTTTTTTTTCTTTTGCATCAAAATTAGCGATCTGATAAGATTAAGTTTAAAATAAAATTAAAACAATTTATATAGATTAAAGTTTGAAAAGCTAACATTAATCTTTTTGATTATATCTATTAAAGAAAGTGACAATAATAATAATAATAATAATAACTCATGTAATTAGTTTTAAATTTATTTTCAAAATAAGGTAAAATTTTATTTGTTAACAGTTAATCAGTTACAAAATTAAAAATTATTTCAGTGCAACAAATTCCAAATAAATAATTACAAACGGAAAAATCTCTTTCATCCTCATTCGTACGACATTACCACAAGTGAAAACAACAAAAAAAAATCTTATCAGCAAGAAATCACTTCTCTTTTATAAATCGATGTAAATTATATGAAATTTAAAGAAAGGCGGGGGTGTGGTTGATAAGAAAAAGAGTTAATTAAAAAAAAAAGTTGATTGATTGAAATGGATAAATCAGAAAGAATTTAATTGTAGCAAAGTTTTACCAAATGAATATTTTAAGCGTTGAAATGATTTGTTGACTAAGGCGTGCGCTACTACCATCAATTCTTCAACAACCTGTTTTGCATATCGTCAACAATTATCCGCTTGAAAATTCACCGTGTAATATCAACTTATCTTTTTCCTTCTCCCTTTTTTTTTGTTCTCATTCTCTCTCTCTCTCTTTCTAATCTTCTCATTAAAAATTTTTCCTTCATCATTTAATGATTAGTTTCAACGGATGAAGGAAGGAATTATTGTTGAAACAGTAATTTAAGCAGCATCATTAGAAGACATTCCCCTTACTCCTACAACATTCACAATTATTTTATCAAAATTTTCTTAATGTAACTATGTTATCACTATCACAACCACTACTGATAACGATAATGATAATGATAATGACAATGAACAAGCATAAATATTAATAACAAACAACAATAATAATAATAATACACAAGCAAAATTGTGTTTCAAATAATTATCTGACAAATAAAAAATTACTTGCTAAAAAATTATTATAACTGATCATTGATCAAATTAAATGATAAATTTATCATAAATTAAAGAATTTTGCTTGGTCAAGTTTTAATAAGCACTTTTTGATCAAAATAAAAAGTTTTTTTTTCTTAAAACAAAAATTGATTCGTAAAATATCGCTTGTAAAATTTTATCTAAAGGTTAAAAACAAGATTTTTTTTTTACACTTTTCATTTTATTGCATAAGCAGGAATGATTGATTCAGCAATACTTAAATAAGGGAAAATTTAAACGAATACTTTTAAAAATAAATTATATTTGATAAAGAAAGGGAGAGAGAGAGAGGCAGTGAAGAGAGAGGGATTTAGGAGAGAGCTTGGATGAAATAAATCTTAATTATCAATGAATATTTTTATTTAGTAATTTTGTTTACATTAATGCATGCAGTAATGAGGAAGTATTTATCGTAATTGATAAAATCATTTCTATAATTTCAATATAATATGAAAATGAACATCTTCATTGGAATGAATTTACTAACATTATCAAAAACTTATCATTATCAAAAAAAAATCATTATCAAAAAGAATGGATAAGTAAACATTTGATAATTTATTGAAATATTTACTGTCTGCAATTTAGTATAAATTATAGTCGTTACACATCCATCATTTTAATTACATTAATTAATTTCGGCACCTAGCCATATTTTTTACAGTTAGATTAATTATGTTATTTTGCTGATATCATCTTCTAACAATATCACATTTACATGTTGAAGTCTTATCGCTTACATGACATTCTCAAAAATGATTACTAATTAATTCTAGAACAATTTATGTTGCAATTTATAATTGTATTTAATGAAATTATAATAGACTTAATTTTCTACAGTTTTATCATTATCACACAATCAATGTCCTGCATAGCAGGATCATCCAAAAATTTCAAACCGAAAACAAAGCCGGAAAGTGTACCGATTTCTTCACAGGAAAAATCCCAAAATTAGAAATTGAGATTACATTGAATGAAATGGTAGACGGGACTGAAATGATTGACGTAGCATTTCTCACTTTCTCTTCCATCTTTTTCTAACACATATACTGCGTTGGCAATATCTGAAAAAAATGAGCAGAAAACGACGAGAATTACGGCATATTTGTAAAAACATTTTTCAAATTTACACTTTAATTATAAATAATATTTGTTGCAACATATAACTTTTGCAGAAATTGATTCACTACAGTAACTGATAAAGTAAGTACTGTAAAAGTTTGTGTATGTGTGTGTGTGTGTGTGTGTGTGTGTATATGTGTGTGTGTATGTGTGTGTGTGTGGTGTATTTATGTATGTATTCATTTTTCTCTTCATTTTATTTTATTTTTCCCAACTTTAATTTCTTGTTAAATTTTAAAAAAAAAGCAAAGAATATGAAATTAATCAATAACATATGTATAAATTATAATTAATAACGAATTATTCATTGTCAATAAGAACAGTAAAATCGTAAAAGTTATAAATAATCAATTAGAAAGTAATGCACTTGACTTGTCGTAATAATGTAGTAATAATGAATGAGGAATATATCATATAAGCCCTTAGGCCATCAACCTTTTCCGTCTTTCTCTTTTATCAACCGCCTCATTTTCATCATAATTATCATGGAAAATTTTAGTAAAAATAGGTAATATTGAATATTCCAATCAATAGTTATTACAAAACATGTGAAATTTATCATTCACAAATTTTATTTCATTTTTTTTTGTTTGTTTGTTTTTCTTTCGTTGTTTTTCATGATATTCATAAGTTTCTTTTTGCATTTTTGCAATTTAAATGATTTAACACAAATAAAATTAATTCTATTTTAATCATATCATAAATTTAATTGTCTATTATAAATTCATTCACTTTTCTAATCATTGAAATAAATTTGACTTTTATAAAAGAAAATAAAAATGGAAAAAAATTATTTTTCATTTTAGCTTTTTAAGAAGATGAAGCATTCTGAAATAGTAATATCTAACGATTACATTTAGCTTTTAAAAAAGATTTTTTTTTTTGAAAAGAAATGAAATAGGTCAGATATGTGATGAAATTGAGCTTATTCAACTCTCGTTATGTTAAAAGTCCAGGTGAGGAAGTGTTAGTAGTCGTATGTATTGGTTGGTGCCTTGGGCAGACTGTCACCGATAGCCAACAATAGTTATTGCTCCTTGCTACCCTCCACCCATTTTACTTACTACTTACAACCTACTACCACTAACCAACTGTCCCCCATCGTTGCTTTACCTTTCACTTTATCTTCTTCCTCTTCTATTATTCTCTCTCCTATATACCTTTTTTTTATTTGCTATCTTTACCTTCAGGTTTTTGCAATTTTTTCCTATATTTCACTTTTGAAGAATGAAAATAGTAATAATTCAAAAATTTTTTTTCATAATTTTATCATGTTCTCTCTAATAAGCTATTTTTATAAGTTAAATATAAATTTTTGTTAAAAATTTTTAATTTTTACACACAAGTAGTTAATGAAATTATTAGTTTTTATTATTGATTAAGTTTCTATGACTAAACATTTAAGTATATATTGCAAGAAAAATTTGTAAAAATTACTAAAATTTAAGAATTGTAATTATTTTTTCTAATATATTTTTGTTTTCACTCTTTTTTTAGAGGATTTTAATTAATTTGTTTAAGCTGAAAGTTACTGATGGAAGGAAGGTGATGCATGACGAAGATTGTCAGCTACCAAGCCTTGATTGGCTAACCGATTCTGTAAAACGTAAATCATCAACACTTCATATTCCTGATCCTCTTGTTACTAATTTTTCGTCACATACGAAACATTTAAAGATTTCTCACAATCAAGTATGTTTAATAGTTCCTTTTTTTTTCACCTAACCAACAACAACAATAACAACAAAACTTTCTTTTATTAATTAATTAATTTTTGTTAAAATTTCGACTAATTTAATTCTAATATATCAATTCATATCTTGTAAAAATACAAATGAATTAAAACTTATCAAATGAAATTATTTTAAATGTTATTAATAAAAATTTCAAAATTCACTTATAATTTCGAATAGCAAAATTTAACTATTAATTTAAAATCCTATTTCATGAACACTATCAAACATTTAACAAACAAACAAAATAATCAATAAAAGGAAATAGTAGAGTGAAACAAAAAAAAAACGAAAAAAAAAAGCGAAAATTTTTTATATCATTAAAATTTTTTTTACATAAATTTATATAGAAAAAAAAATTACTGATTAAATTACTTCATTTCACTCTCTCATATTTTTAAATCGTCACAAAATCAAATTTTCAATTAAATTTTAATTAAAATTTCACAATTTACACTTATACCTTAGCTCTATCATCTACAATCTTTATTCATAATACATATCCATTAGACAACGTTCAGTTGTATATTCATAGCATAAATCTATGCTTCACATTTTTCATACCTCAATTAGCACGGATGCAATAGCATCAATCTCAACGCTGTTACTATCCCTACTGCTACAACTATCTAATATTATAACGATCAATACTAAGAGCCGGAAATCATGTATATAAGTATATATATATTTTTTAATGATTGCTTTGAAAATCTTTTTTTATTCTTTTTTTCCTATATATATATATATATATATAG
>JABVXW010000749.1:0-10044 GCA_013365375.1 Litomosoides brasiliensis | reverse complement strand
TAATAATAATAATAATAATAATAATAATAATAATAATAATAATAATAATAATAATAATAATAATAATAATAATAATAATAGTAATAATAATAATAATAATAATAATAATAATAATAATAATAATAATAATAATAATAATAAATAAATAACAATAATAATAATAATAATATAGCTAACTAATGGAATATTCAAATCAAATTTTATATTATTCAATAAAATTAATAGTAAAAATTAAATTAATTGCAGTGTATGGATGACGACAGGTATGTCTGTTCATCGTTACATTGGGATATGCTTACCGTTTAAGACATCGACACTCCTAAAAACAGTTCGAGTTCGAATATTTATTCTATCGCTTCTCGGATTCTCTCTTCTCTTCAATATTACTCGATTTTTTGAGGTAAATTCAGTTTGTTGTTGTTGTAAAGGGTAAGTTGATAAAAGCAACTGTATTATTTACGTTTATTATAGAATTTAATTTTGTTCAATATTTCAAGAACAAGCAAAATTTGGATTCCATCCAGAAACTAAGCAAATGAAATTTTATTTTATTTTTATTAAAAAGAAAAAAAATTGCGGCGAAAAAAAAATAATTTGAAATTATAAAATTAATGGTTTTAATACTCTAAAAAAAAATGCCAATTTATATAATTTAATCAATTTGACAAAAATTTATGATAAATGAGTGTTACAGAGAGTTTCGCCATTAGAATTTTGATCCCTCACAATTCTTCTTCTCTTTTTTTTCTTAGCGAAGAGGACAGAAATCGATTTCCTGGTGGAAAATATTGAGAATGTTTGGAGTACAGGAAAGTGTTTTGCTTGGGGAGTATTAGTAATCACAATGATTTATCATTCTTCCTCGAAGGAAATTTAAATTTGTGGTTAAATCGCTGAAATCATCGTTTGCTCTAAGAATAACAATGCTTCAAATACTTTACTTTTACTCTTTTCTTCATTTATTTGTTTATTTATTTACTTTAAGTATTAGTAGGAAATGGATGGAATAGGGAAGAAAGTATAAATGAATTTGTGTTCATTATTTTATGAAATCGTTAAAATGTCAGTGACTGTACTGCATTATGATAAATATGATAGACACTAAAACGGAATTCTAATTTCAGATAAATTGTAGCGATAGCAGTTAGTAATGCATTAGGTCTAACAAAAGGGATTTGAAGATTTTATACATCTCTTCATAAAGAAGCAATTTAGCTAACACAAGCATTTTTTTTAATTCGAAATTAATTGGTTTTTATTTAAAAATAAATTACTTTAACGTTGTTGAACATTTTGTGCGCATTTCATTCCGAAATTAATACAAATTAGAATCGGAAAAAAATTTTTTTCTTCCTTTTCTTTTAAGTTGTTCGTTGATAATTTCCGGAAAAACTATCAAATTGGTTTACATCATCAAATCTATTTCTGCCTTCTGTCTGTTAGAAATATCGCCTGATTTGAAAATAGTTCGAACAGTTGTGCCGAATCTGTTCCATTTCTTTTTATTTCCTTTGTTTTTCTTTTTTATTGAATCAATCAACCAATTAATTGCGTTCAATTTTTTAATTTGTTTGGAAGCTAATCAAAATTTCCTTTTAGAGAAAATTTTCAATTGCAATTAACAAATTTTAATATAAAAAAAACTCGTAGTGAGTGCATTTTTGCTAATCTTCCATTTGTAAGAAATATTGAAATTTATGTTAAAAATAGTTTTCAGGATGAGTTGAAGCGTACAGATTTATTCCTTCTAATGTTCTTAGCATAGAATTAGCATTTACCTCAATAAAAGAAAAGAAGTGAAAAGGACGAGGCGGAAAATGAAAAAGTAAAACGCTAAAATTTCAAATCCATTAAGACACTTTAGAAGAGGGAAAATAATTGAACATTAAAAATAAATAAAACAAATGGATAAAAAAAAGAGAGAGCGAAATACAAAAAAAAATGGCGAAATTCATTCTTACCATTGTTATATTTGTATCATTTTGTTCGGGAATTTTTTAAATGAATGAAAGCACTTTTGTACTGTTAACTTTAAATTAGAATTTAAAGTCAGCAAATCAGGTTTACTCGTTCATCCTATCCAAATGTATGAATAGTATTGAATTCTCAATTTTTGCTGCAATATTATTACGAGTTTTTTTTTAAAAAATAAAAAAATAACGAGAAAAAGAGACAAGGACAGGAGGAAAGGGAGAGAGAGAGAGAGATTCAAGAAAAAATTTTCATTTGAATTACAATGTACGAATAAATGATTTAATTAAATGATTAAATTTGTTGCATCTTTCAGTAATCATACCAAGCATATAATTTAAATTAGAAATGTATGCTACACTAAACAATTGGACAGGTCACATCCTTTAATGGATTTTTTTTAAATAATATATACTGTTTTTTGATGAGGAAAAGCTATGAAATTTTATAGGAAAATTTATCAGTGATAGGAAAGAATGATGAGTGATACAAAATGCAGTTTCATTGATTTGTAAAATTCGACTGCAAGATCAATGTCATTTCAAGTCTGATCAATAATGAATAAGGCAATAAGAAATGGTTGATGATAATTGATAATCAAATGATATATATATATATATATGAATTCTAATTCCCAAAAGAATTGGAATTTGAAATTGAAGAAAAATGGTAATGAGAATAAAGTGAAATTGAAAATGAATTATTATAAAATCAAAAAAAAAGGGAGAAGGAAAGATCTACATAGAAGTGTTCAATAAGAAATATCAGCTGATTAATAAAATCTAATGAATTTAAATAGTTATAATTTAATCTATCAATTAATTCAGAGCCAGTAAATTATAATTTCATTTGTTAAACAAATAATAACGTTAATTTTTAGGTACGTGTGGTGAATAACTGCTTTCGATCAAATATAAATGCCTTCATTCCGGTGTTAGCACCATCAAATCTACGACTTGATCAAACTTATCGCCTTATCTTTTTTGGTTGGGCCTATACCATATTGATGTTTGTGCTGCCATTCACATTGTTAATTATTTTAAATTCTCAGGTTAGCATTTTTTTTAACCTTTTAAAAACTTTTATTTGAAACATCAACAATTTTCACTAATAAATAAATTCAATTTTATTTTATTTTAAATTTATTTATTCCTAGAACTAAAGTTATAAAAATTTAAATCAAATCAATCATTTAATATCAAATAAATTAATGAATGATGAAATAATCTTATCTAAATTTAAATTATATATTTAAAGAAAAGAAAATGAAACAGCTTATACTTAGGCTTTAAGCTTTAGTTTTAAGAAAAGATAAAAGCATTTATTACTCTCAGGTACTACTAACCATTCGGCGATCAAATCGATTACATAGACGGCAAAGTATGGTACCCGATGAATCGTTAAAACAGGCGGAACGAAAAGAACGCCAAATATCAATAATGCTTATTGCAATTGTAGTTGTTTTCCTATCTTGCAACATACTAGCGTTCGTAGTTAATATTCTGGAAAATGTTGGCTACGACAATGCTCTTTATGTTTCGCTTGTCACTTACAACAATTTCTTGGTAAGTTATTTACTTCTCCTTTTTCCTTTTTTTCCTTCTGCTCAAAACTTAATAAATTATGAAGGTACTTTTAGGATTTTCATTGGAATACTAGCACCCTAATTAGACATTTTGCATTAATTATTTCTTAAATGCAATTATGTGCATTTATTTAAGCTAAATAAACATATTTGTTAAGTTATGGATGAAACTAAATGAAATTTAATAATTGTAATTTAAAAAAAAATCTTTAAAAGAATAAGTGAAAGGAAAGATTTACAAAAAGAACTATAACAAAAAAAAATATGAATGAAAGAAAATTTTAATGAAATTAAAAGTAAAAATTAAGCATAATTAGTGTTAGGTAAATTTGAATCGTTGACAAATACATATTTATATGTATTTTTATGTATTTTTGAAGTTATATTTAGCGCAAAAAGAAATTGACGAAAAGAAATTTGTAAATGAAAGCTGTCATGAATTTTAGATATTTCAATCATCAATTTTTTTTTCTGTTGGTTTTTAATATCTTTTTTCTTTTTTTCATTTTCTTTTTTTTTTCCTTCTTAAACAACTCTCTTCACATTTGTTATTTATAGAAATGTTCAAAATTTTCACTTTGTATATGCATTATCAACAGAAATGAAAAAAAAGAGGAAAAAGAAGAAAAAAAACGACAAATTTCTTTTTCCTTCTTTTTCTTCTTTTGTCCTGAAAATCTGAAAAATTTTTCATGCAATTAAGAATTTCGTTTCAGTTTCTTTTTTTCTTTGCTATTATTTAATTGTAATATTTTAGGTGTTGGTGAATGCATCATGCAACATAGCAATATATATGTTATTTTCGGAAAAGTATCGTCTATTACTAAAACATTACATGACATGTCATTGGTCAAGGGACAGTGAATTACTTTTAACAACAAACACTGCATGAATATGTTCTTCATCACTTCGAATATAAAAATTCTTTCGTTTCAGTTCTTTTTTTAACCAAAATTTCCTTTGAGGGCTCTAAAATGTTTCACATTAATTCATTTAATTTTTTTTTTACGGTAGCCATATTGCACAGATAAATTACTAAACATTTTAATAGTTAATTATTTTTAATTAAAATATAACATTGTTGTAAAGAACAAAAAGAAGAAGAGAGTGAAAGAGGGGAAAAAAATAGAAAAAAAAGAAGTAAAAGTTTGCCCACAGAGGAAAATTTATTTTAATAACATTCACGGGTTATTGCTGTACGTTGTTAATATATATGTATATATATCTATATAAAAGAAGATTACAATTATTCTTTCATAAATTTTTAATTCAATTTAACAAATTCAACTATTGAAATGAAATCAATAAAGTTATATTTTCCAATAACAAAGAGCTAAAGGTTTATTTTACATTGCTTAAAATGAAGAAAAAAAAATTTTGCTAATAATGAGAAATTTAGGAAATGAAATAATTTTAGCGTAAGTGAGGAGCATAGGCTAGAAGTGCGGGGGGGGGGGTGGAGGGAAGAAAGTTGTAATGTGGAAAAATCAGAGATTGTTAAAAATATCAAACAAAACAAAATAAGACAACTATTTTGAGTTATAATTTAAAATGAATTTCATAAGTTTTGAGAACATCATAATTGATAGCTATGCTAAGTAACGGATAAATAAATTGCAACAATTTTTTTTCTTTGAAAAAGCCAATTGATATTTAACACATATCATTTTAACCTAATGAGATAATATAATTAGAAAATGAAAGATAGGAATATTGAAATGAACTGATAACAATACGCCATTATGTACTGTATTGTACAGTTAGTTGATCAGTAAATGAAATGCAAATGCCTTGTCTTCCTCACATAAATATTAAATTAAACGATTGAAAATGGTAGAAACAGAAGGTAATTATTATGAGAGAGTTTGTATTATCCTGAAATGATTGAAAAATTACAAAGGAAATCTGTGGTGAAAGAGAGGCGAGTTTGTTGTACAAAATTATCAAATTAATAAAATGAAATATCAATTCTTGTTTCTTTCTTTCTCTTCCTTTCTCTTACAGATCAATGAGTGAATAAATAATAAAAGCATAACTTTTAAAATAATTACAATCTATTTCTATTGATATTTCATGACTATCAGACTTTTCAACTTCTATTTGTTTCAGTTTTTCCTAATTTTTTTTTTTGTATTCTGTCATGTCAAGCACATAGAAATTCGATGATTGAATTTTAAAGCATAAGTTTTATAATATTGAATTGATTAATGTGGTTTCATATGACGACTGCAAAATAAGCGCTAATCAAATTGGTACTTGTAGCTCCTCATGCTAATTAGTGATTGGATGGGTGGCGAATTACAAGTATATTTAAATTAAATGGATTATTTAATTTAAGTGATTTTATCATCATTAATTTGCAATTTCTTTTCTTTTTAAATCATTTGCAACATTGATAAAACAACTCATTAATGAACAATGTTGCGCAACTTCCAGCCATCATCACTTTTTTTAACTTTCAATCATCAAATATGTTTTGTATTTTGAATATCAATATTTTCTTTAGACGAATGGGCGGTTATTATTTCATCGTATATCATTATCCTTACTCTCGTATGACCAGTCATTCTGGAATAAAACAACATGAGCCACATTACTAATAAGGGTCAAGCTGATACGTATTTTGGATATTTCACCTGATGGTTTGATTGAACATTTATTGTAAATTGATAGCTGTTAAGATCGTATGTGATGAGAGTGAAGATGTCGTATCAATATTAATTAGACATATATACAAATTTTATTTATTACAACAAAATATTAAATGAATTTGAAGGGATCTTTTTAAAAGTCGTTCATGATGGGCAGCAGTTTACGTGTGTGTTTGCATTATCTAACGTTAATTTCATGTGTTACAGCGAATGTGCTAATGTACATCACATAATTGTCGACTTCTTGTACGCTGATTGGTACGTACGTTTAGATCTCAATTTCTGAATGTGTTTACCTTTTTCCTTCTCTTTTCTCCTTTACGTTACGTTTGAACTTTAATTTGCTCATGACAAGTAAGCGAATGAGCAACAGGTAATTAAGGTTAAATCTTAGGTATATAAATATTCATAGTAAATGTTATTTCTATGTCATTCATCGGATAATTTAAGTTAACAAATGATTTAATTTGATAATTTAATTTGGGGATTTGTAATGTAAAAAAAAGGAAAAAAAAACAAACATAACTGTAATTAAAGTATTAATGCCAATAACATATTAAAATTAATTAATTCATTTTATTTTTTAGGAATTCTTTTTAGCATAAATATTGTCAATTTTGTGTGGGAGACATTCGATACATTGATCATCACCGCTACGCCAAAACAGAAGTATTTTCAATTATATTCAAAAATTAAAAAATTAATGAAATTTGCTAGTTGTTTATAGAAAGAATTGAAATGATAAAATTAAGTAATTGAAAATTGCAAGTGTGAAGCAGAAGAATAGATAAAAAGAAGAAGTGGTGCTGTTTGTTCAGTGTTCACTTATTAATTATCACTTTAATGCTGAGCGTTGTATATGTGTAGATAAAATAGTACACTTTTCATTCATTTTCTATTCCCTTTTTTTGTTTGTAAAATTTCAATTTCATTCATCCATTTCAGTAGCATTCCTAACCGTTCGTCCTTTTTGCGTCTCTTCGTGTTACTTTATCAATCTTTAATTCTCCTCAAATGTTGTTGTATGCATAATGCTCTCTTCCACTCGCGCTCTCTCACATTGTGTTCGAATGAACGAACGCTGTGCAGAAATTAAGGAAACAATAATAAAGCTTAACACAACTACTTCATTCATTAATTGTATTGTTGATCAGATTTTAATTTAGTATTATTAAAATAACATTGATTGGTATGCTATTTTATTGAAAATTAAAATTTCATTTTTTTGAATCAAAAGATATATCATATGATTGATGCACTGATAAAAAGGTAGGTTTAAGTGTTGTAGCGCTTAATTATAAATAATTGCTAATAAATTTAATTTTAACTAGAAAAGTTTGAGCAGGCAATGATTAGAGAGAATCATCGAATGGAAATTTTCCTCTATCGATGAACTATATTGCTAACCCATAAAATTTTTATTAAAATTGGTAGTAAAATTTATTACATCTGGAAAATTATTAATAAAAAAGAATTTGAAGTGGAATGTAATTTAAGCCACTAAAATTAAGCAATTATGTGGTCCATCTGTTGCACCGGAAAAACTCTATTTATTCTTTAATTCAGAAATTTATCCTGAAATGGAATCTTTTTTTCCATCATATTCACTTACATTTTAATGAATTCATTACATGTTTTCAAAAAAAAATATTTTATCTATTTAATTTACATCGTTAAAAATTTTACACTTCTTATACAAAACACATTGCATACAGCATGGATATATCGTTCTCTTTTTTTTTTGTTCTTTAATCAGTGGAAATTTTTGGCAGCTAATTAATTTATCACTAAAATTACACTTATGTACTTACTTATCAAATGACGTCTGTGGTAGTGTTGATTAGGGAAACATCTTAGTTTATTCAATATATATATATATGTATTATTCCATTATACTTTGAAAATGCCTTATTGCTTAATATTTTTCAAAGTATTGAAGTCAAATTTTACGGAAGAAAGTACTTAATTAAAATTTGCTCAGATAAACGTTATTTTAACAAAAAAAAAATTAAACAGTCAATTGATTAACAATAAATTTAGATGGAAATTTCTTCGTTTATTTTCCCCATGGAATTTGTATTTTTTTTGGGTTCTAAGCTCGGCTGCCTTTAGGTAGATGAAAGCCTTAAGTGAAAACCTAGTTTTAAATTGCCGAGAAAATTGCAATATTAATTTGGAAGTGTAAAAGTTTCCTCTTTTGAAATGATTAAAATGATAAAATGATATTTATTACTTTTCATGAATATGAATCGTTGTTATTCTTCGCGTTCCCTTAATTCTAGTTCAACACTAGCATCTAATTCAATTTGCAATTCTGGCCGAAATAGTTTTTCAAACCTCTGCAACAAATTGTGGCCATTAAAGTTATCAAAAAAAGACAATAAGAACCTAATAAAATTGGCAAATGCGATAAAATATACCTGCGAAGTTGTTCCATCGGTGATAACCCATACGTAGACGCCATAGACTGGAATGCAAAGCATGGATGAAAGGGAAAGGAACCATCCAAATATATGACCCCATAACGGATAATCATAATTGTATGCATCGATCCGCAACGGCTCATATTTTGCTAATCCAAAAACCATTACACTCTGCAACTCGTACAATTTTAAAACTAAATTTTAATAATATGACTTAAAGGATGAATTGATTGAACAAAGTGATTTATCGAATGATTGAGGATGTAAATTAAAACCGATTACACTGATTCTAAAATCCTTCTTTGGCTTAAAAATGTCAATTTTTCCTTCATCAAATAAAGGAGAAAAATACATCAATAAAAGGGATGAAAAAAAATGTTCAATTTCAAGGAATTGATAAAATATTTGTTGATAGAATCATATGGCATTACTAACCATACACACAATAGGAGTTGCAAAAACCCAACAAAATTTCCACCATCGACTTGGATAATAACCCACCATTGATCTGATATGCTCATACCACCGATCAATACCTGAACGATAACCTCTGTTCACATTTTCAATACTTTCAATATTTAAATCATTAATAGGATGGCTCTATGATTTTTGGATAAGGAAATTGGATATAGAAAATATAGAAAAATGACCTATGGCTTTAAATAAATTATGAAATTGCAAAATGCTAAGTTTTAATTTTCGCTTTTCCGATAACCGCATAAATTTGGAACCAGTCGTTATAATCTCATCACTTAGATTAACTTCATTCTAATTAACTGAATTATCACAACAGCAAAAACGCAACAAATTTGAACACACACCAACAGACCAGGAAATTGCGATACATTCAAAAAATAAAAGCCACAGAAGTGCCCAACCGGATGCTGCGTAAAAATCAAATAATTGAAATACGTAAAAACCACCCTGAAACTTTTAATGTAATTCCTAAAGTTCGTATTTATTTCCATTACATAGTTTAAAACGAGTAAATAAAGATCTTCTTTTCATTTAAATCAATTTTATAGTTTAATTTTATTTTTACGTACAATCGCAACTATCAGTATCACTTCTTTTTTAGCAATTTTTTTCTTTTGTTTTTTAAAGAATTATATTTGAGCAATTAAAAATAAACATTAACGGTATTTTAACCGAAAAAAAAATTAAAATTAATCTTTGCTTAGATAGTTGCTTGTGAGCGAATAAGCAAACTTTGTTGGGAACGTCTTGGAGATTGAGTAATTTGTATTGTTTGTAAATCCACAAATTATACTTTCCAGAGGGCCTATTGGGAATTTATTTAATTTCAGTAACGCTTTCAGTAACAGAAGAGTAATCAATGGAATAGTATTTGAAGAATGAAGTTGCTAAGCAGTACAAGATGATTATTATATGAAAGAGAGCAATTAGTAATTGA
>JABVXW010000748.1:0-10164 GCA_013365375.1 Litomosoides brasiliensis | reverse complement strand
TAATAATAATAATAATAATAATAATAATAATAATAATAATAATAATAATAATAATAATAATAATAATAATAATAAATAATAATAATAATAATAAATAATAAATAATAAATAATAATAATAATAATAATTAATAATAATAAAGGATAAACAATAATAAATAATAATAAAATTGATTATAAATGAGTTAATAATTCAGCATTAACATTTGATACGAATAAACAAAACATAATTAATAGGATTTTTTTTTGGTTTTTTTTTGGATTATTAATAGGAATTTATTTTTGTTTCTGTTGATTTATTTTTTTGAATTTGAAATTGATTGTGATTGTATGACAATTTAACATTTCTCGGCATTTCTTTCATCATTGCATTGTTTTACGACTGTAATATACTGAATAAGTAACCTAATTTTGAACATTTTAGTTAACGAGCAGAAAGAGAAAGTCTACGCGTGAAAGAACAGAATGATACATTTGCTTTGCTTTTTAATTTTTCAAAATGTTAATGTCATTTTGATATATCAGAAAAGAAAGAAAGTGATAGCACAAGGTGAATGAATTATTTTAAACGTATAGGAATTTTCCAAATATTTACCACATCTATTTAAAAAAAAAAATAAATCAAAAGAAACGTTTAAACTCTTTTATGTCTTAAAATGAAATTTTATAGAAACAAACATTAAGAATTTTATTAGTAAAATAAATGTTTAGTTAATGTTAATAATTATGGAAATGAAAATGGAATAAATTAGCAATAAATGGCAAGGGAACACAAATGAAAATTAATGGAAAACAGAAAAAAAAGACGATTTTATTGATTTAAACTTTAACAAAAATCATATCTTTAATTCTATTTCTTTCAATAACAAAAAAAAGGCATTTTAATTAGAATGAAAAAAAAGGCATTCGCAAAAGAAAATTTTTTTTCGATTGGTAAGCGTTCACAATTTATTATTTCCATTATTTTGAAATCACTCATTACAAGAGATTAATACTTATTTTTTTTTGCTTCTTCTTTAAATAGTAATGTATAAATATTTTAACAAAACATCTTTTAATTCACTTTTAGTTTATTTCGTCTTTTAATTTATTTTTTTAATTCACTTCAATTCTTTATTTGCCAATCAGCAGCAGGACGGAATAAATAAAATTAGCGTTTATATGTTCTTATATGATTGCTTTTGTATGGATAGGTTTTGTTGTCTGTAAATTGATAGAATTGATAGATACAGTCTACTGTTATTTCAATTTTTTTTTTTTTGTAAAATTTGTGAAACAATTTTGTTTTACGGAAATTTAGCTTTGCAAGAAAATCAAAAAGCAAAAATCAAAAAAAAAAGTGAAGAGAAGAGAAAGTATTGAAGGAAACAAAAGGTGTGAAAGGTGGAACGAAAGGCCAAAAAATTTTTGATAATTTCAATTCATTTAGCAAAAACAAATTGCAATGATTATGCTTTCTTCTTTTTTTCTCTCCCTTTCTCTCTCTCTCTCACTGTCTTCTCATTAGAAATAACTAATTGGAATTTATCAAATCAAAAAAATTCAACCATTTCTCATCAAATTTTTGAAATAAATATAAAAGAAACTGAAAAATAAATAGAAGCTGAAAATACGTCAACAATATGGTAGTTTTGCTGATTCCAAAAAAAAAAAAAAAATGGTTCCATCCTGAATCATCCCATCTTACTCTTCTCTTTATTCTAATATAAATATAAATAAATAATACATAAAGAGAGAGAGAGAGAGAGACAGAGAGAGAGAAAGAGAGGGAGAAAGAGGGAGAAAAAAAAACGAAATAGAAGAAGAAGTGACGATGAAGAAAGTGGAAAGTTTCATTCTGTGCCAAACTCTATAAGAAAGAGTAAGCAACGATAATAATTTCAATTCAAAAATGTATCCTTTTCATTTCAGCCCCTTGAAAAATAATACAAATGCAATTTTTGCTATAAAACAACTTTGTTTTCTAAAAAAAAAAAAATATGAAAAAGAAAAAAAAAAACTATCTTTTCATTTTCTGCTATGCATCAATAGCGACAAGCATATTTTCGATCACTGCGATTTTTATTCCACAATCTTTCTAGCGCTTCTTCAACACAAATGATATTTTCCCACATTCTCTCAATTTTATAATTATTTTCATTCTCAATGAAAAAGCTATATACTTGATGATACGATATGATAAATGTTAGATTGATATATTTTATGATTATGCTGAATTTGTTGCGAGAGTATCCTAGCTCAGTGACATTTCAAACTTTCAAATGTATTGTATTTTTAAAATTTAAAATTTTTACTAATTCGTATAGATATGTATGTTTGGAAATGGCGGAAATTAGCATTATTTATAGGATCAAAATTTTTTTTTTATTTGTTTTGGATAATTTTTACAGTTTAAATTATTTGTTTTGGATAATTTTTACAGTTTAAATTGAGTATCCTAGCTCAGTGACATTTCAAACTTTCAAGTGTATTGTATTTTTAAATTTAAAATTTTAGATATACATGTATAGATATGTATGTTTGGAAATGGAGGAAATTAGCATTATTTATAGGATCAAAAATTTTTTTTTTATTTGTTTTGGATAATTTTTACAGTTTGAATTGTAATGTTGTAAATTATACATTGTGATAGTTTAATTTGAAAATTGATAAAAGTAATAATAATTCCTAATTTCTTCAATTAATCAAAAGTCCGAAAATGTTTTCCTGGGTTTGTTAGGCACGTGGGTAAACAATTCTATTCCTACTGGCCTTTCAAACTCTAGAAAAACCATGGACTTCTTCGATAAATTTTAAAGGATTTAATTTTTTTTTTCTCTCTCTCTTGAACAGTTGAAATATGCTCAGATCACATCAGTTGAATATAGTAGTAGTGTGTGATACACATGAATTGAATGACTAGAACTGATCACTAAGTAAGCTTTTTGTTTTCTTAATCATATTTTTTAATTTCCTATTCAATTTAAAATTTAATTTCATTTTTTTTCTAGTTGTTTAATGTCGCTGATTTGATTTATTGCTATTTGTTGCGTTTTCTTTTCTTTTATTTAAATTTCGAAAAAACTGAAGAAGGAAATTTGGATGGATGTTAACTTAAGCTTGCTGTTATGGATGATGATTACCTACGAATAAAAGTAAATTGAAGCATTTATTCAATTTTGCTGCGCGTTTTTTTTTAATTCATGAATTCAAAATAATATTATTTAGATCCAATTCAATCGTGCTCGTTAAAAATTTTGGCCACGTTATTTACGTTTACCATATTTGTTTCATTAAGTTATTCCATGTGATATTTTAACGTAAAACTTTTAAAACTATTCATTATTACGTAACTAATTCGACTGAATTGAATGTGTACAAGTTCACGCAAAAAAAAAGTAATACAAACAAATCAAAATTTCATTTGCACACTGCAATAATATTTAACCTTACAATATTTCAAAGATAAGGTAATTTTTCAAAGATTGAAGTGACTCATAAATCAACCGATTAATTGCATTGAGGAAACATAATTCAAATTCAATTTCAATTTTTTTTTTGAAAAGAATTGGAAAAAAAAGTGTTAAATTCATTCATTTCATCGACAATAGGATAAGAAAAAAAAATAAGTTAATGAAAAGCTAGAAATATCTTTTTTTTGAGAAAAAAGTGGTATTGTATTGGTAGAAGAGAAAAAAAAGCCGATATATAAAACTACGAATTATTTAAAAAGTTATAAAAATTGTTGAAATTATTCAAATTCAATTTTTGCTTTTGAATAAATGGAAATTTTGTTTAAAAATAGTACTACATATTAAAAATATTTATTTTTTTCTGACAAATATGTCAAAAAAATAGGACAAGCCCAGAATAATTATGCACCCATTAGAGACAAAAAACAGAAAATTTTTTAAATTTTGAGAGAGAGAGAGAGAGAGAAAGAGAGAAAGCAAAAACTATGTACATATGTTTAGCTATTAAAACCATTAACAACACGTTGTTTCTTTTCAACAACATTAGAATTTTTTTTTTATTTATTTTATTGTCAGAATAAAAACTTTAAAATACTCTTATCCCTTCTAAAAAAAGGGAAAAAAAAGGAAAAGAAAAGAAAAAATTCGTTGAAATGAAGGATTTCTGTGATGTTAAACATAGATAATGAATAGCATGAAGGTCAAAGGTTAAGTCTATTTATCATTTTATAAATAATTTAATAGTGCAGTGGTGTTTGTTGCCCGCTCTGTAAGTTATACATCATTTTTTCAGTGAGATGATCAATCTCTTTATTTGTTGTCGCCGTTCGACTTGTTTCCTTACGTATTTCCGAAATTCTATGTGTAATTTCCGGATCATTGGTGGTGAGAGGATTTTGATGCCTGTTTGCTTCACGTTGTGATACGGTTAATCCTATTTAAAAAAAAATTTTAATTTTTATTTTCATAAAAATTGATATTTTTAAAGTATTTATGGAATAAATTTAATGTTAGCGCTATTTCATTTATATTTATCCAATATTTGAAAAAATTAATTCCTCACTTTCTTTTTTTTTTATGAATCTATTTTTGGAAATTTGAAATTTATGATAAACATAACTGTCCTCTCTTTTTTCTATTATACATTAAATTCGCAATGGATAGAGAAATACAACTAATAGATTATTACTATTATTTTTTTTCTTTGAAAATTAAAAAAAAAACGCTCAAAAATTTACTTACCTTCATCTCTTATTTGACGAGCAAAATTGTTTGGATGAACAACAGCATTGGAACCCTTATATGGTGGATAAGGTATATATCTATAAATTACATTACTTCTTGCATTTTAAATTAAAATCTTAAGAATTGTAAATTATCTTATTTGCAATCATTCCAATTAGATAAGTAAAATATTTAGGAAAAAGCTTAGCACTGGAAGCTGTCAAAAACCATTACACTTATTAAGTTAATGCTTTTTATGATATTGCTAAGTTGTTATTTCACGGCTTTATACAGCTAACAACAAATATAGCACCACTACCCCCTTACTTTACATTAGAAATTTCTAAAATTAAAATGTGTTAAAATTATTTAAATTATATGAGTGTATATTGTAGCTCATTTAACTATTTAACTAAAAAACTTAACTATAACTATTAAAACTATAACTAACTATAACTATAAAAACTTAACTATAACTAAAACTTAACTATTTGCAAAATGCTGCACTTCACACACACAAAAAAAACGCCTAACATTTAAGATCACTTTTTTCTTAAGTTAGAAATTTTTTTTTTTCACAAATTTTTTTTTGTAAATTATACTTTTCTTCGGTTGTTGATGAATATGTTTGCATCATTGTATGTGATGTTTCAGGTATTTCGAGTATAGAAATTGGCGTTGTTGTTGCATATTGATGTATTAGTTCACGTGGATTCGTTATCAAGTAATCTTTGGTAACATCAAACTTATGATATCGTTCCGATTTGATTGACTCATGCACTGTAGATCCATCTGCAAAAATTTATTATTTATACTATCAGTGATACAAATCTATCGCTTACCATTAATAAAACAGAAAAAAAAAAGGAATAAATAATATTTTTTCCGGATTAACATACCACTCATGCGACCATTGTTTTTAAATCCGTAATCACCATAATTGTCTGGTCCGTTTATTAGGTCAGCACTGTGAGAACGACCTTTAACTGACCAAAATATTTAACAAAAAAAAAAAATAAAACAAAAAACAAACAAAGGAAAATGTCAAATCCATTCGTGTCAAAAAATCACTAATTCATAAATTATAAAGATTTCGGATAAAATGAATTCAGAAAAAAGCCAAGGAGCAAAGAGAACAAAATGCACAACAGCTACTACTCTAAAATGCAATTGAAACAAAACTAATGCTTCTAAGACTGATCCAGAAATTCTCTGAATTCGGTCGGTATGTTAGAATTCAATTACATGCAAATTTTTATACGATCGGATCCTTGCTCTATCGAAAAGCGAAAATATTTGATATGAAAATTGACATAAATAGCTGTTATTATATTTTTGAATTAATTTTCATTTAGTTTTTATTGAAATTTTAGAATGCATAAAATAAATGAAAAAAATTTTTTCTTAACAATTTTGAAGAATTTAACAAATTTTGAAAAAAATTTTTTGACAAATTTTGAAAAAAATTTTTTAACAAATTTTGAAAAATTTTAAGAACAGGTAAAACTTGTGCAATGTTTGCCTTTTTTCAGTCTTTTTTTTGCTTTTTCTACTCAATATTTTTCATGCTGCAAAATTTCTAGAAATGCAAACCTTTAGATTCACTCTTAAATGGATCAGACTGTGTGAAACCACTATGTATACTATGTGGTTCGTGATAAGTTGGTGAGTATTGATAAGCTGCAGTTGGCGAATGATAACGGCAATTTGGTAACCCAATACCATAAGAATCCATACCTCGTGATCCAGTATTATAACTATCTGTACCACGTATTTTCGAGCCATATCCATCTACACCTGATTTTGGTGATTCGATATCATAACCTTTTGCAGTACCTTATCCTCTGGTACTGTCTATGCTAATTTGACAAGTCAACAAAAAAAAAATATGTGCCATTTCTACAGTGTGCAAAAGAAAAAAAAATCCTTGAAACACGGCATATACAATTGTAATATTGCTGAAAAATCAAATGAATTTCACAAATTTTAATGAAAATTTCAAAGTTACCAGTGTAACCACCCCGACCGCCTGGATAACCGATATCACCAGATCCAGCATCATTTGAATAATTTTTCCCATGACCATATGGTGTACCACCACCACCACCACCACCACTACCAGTACCATAACCGCTACCACTTCCTGGTCTCCGATCTCCCACTCCTCCACCTTTGTTATCTGAATCTCGTCCGCCATAACTCATACCAGGACCAACGCCACTTTGCTGTCCAAATGAATCGCTGTCTATAATTTATATTTCTCATTTCACTTCTGTTTTTATCTAACTTTAATTTAACAACTTCATCAAATATAGTCAATCATCAAAATTATAAGTTCCATTTCAGAATTTTGCATTGAATATTAAAATTAAATTTTAAAATTAAAATAAAAACCTGGTGAAATACCACCAGTTAGTCGTGACTCACGTCCACTTCCACCCACATCACTTCCGTAATCATTTCGTAAATCTAAACTTATCCAACTCTAATTAAATATAAATCAAAATCAATAAAGTGATTAAAGATAAAAAGGAAAAAAAAACCCAACATTAACACAGTCAATCAAATTTATGCACAAAAATTTTTAATTTAATATTAATTAAATAAGCGGAGAAAAAGAAAAATATATGTATTAGAGTAGTATGAGTAATTAGGAAAACACACTAATTACATAGAATACAATGAAATTAATTAAACATTGTACCATTGTACACCTAAAACACGTAGTAATTTGCTTTCTAAATTTTTATTATCATAAAAATAATAGATACCATGCGTTGTTGTTCGAGTATAGATGTTGTAACCATCGTGGCCAGGTTCTCCTCTGTCCAGTGTTCTACTATGTGTTACCGTAACTTTTGGTGATAAATCTTTTGGAATACGTTTCAGTTCAACACCATCCGCAGCAACAACACCGTCACCAATTGGTGAGTAATATAAACGTCGTGGCTTCAATGAGCGCGGCAAATGTCCTGGATCGGTAATAATCTAAAAAGCAAAAAAATTATTAAAATAATTATTAAAAATCTAAAAAGCAAGAAAATTATTAAAATAAGTCTATTCTATTAAAAATAAAGTTTTGCATTTGTTTTAGAAACATTCACCTCCCCACCATGCCATTTTGTAGGCATGAATTCCACTCCAGAGCCTGGTCGATCACCGTATCCCGAAAATCGACTCCTTTCATCGTCTTCACGTTGTCGTTGTGATGCATGACTTCGAGAACGTGCTGTTTCATATCGATTGTAATCATCCTGTAAAAAATTTTTGTCCTGAAACACTGAAACTTTTTGTTCAATTATAATTTCCACAATTTTTAATTTTTCTCATCATTGATAAATTTAAATATGTAAACAAAGAAAAAAAAATAATCAATTTAAGAAAATTTAAGAACAACTAATAAATATACCGGATGTTTCCCAGATGATTGATAATTGCTACCCGCGTTCTGTGTCGGGAATTGATTATCACGACGTCGATTCATATATCCAGTATTTCCATATGACATTGTGTTTGCACTACTGCCACTACTGTTGTTATTGTATTTATCACACAAATTATAAAAATCGTCAAAAGTGTTTAAATTTTTTGAATTATTGCTCGCTGTAGACAAGTTTGGTGATAACGGTGATATTTGTCGAGTTGTGTCGGCCGATTGAGACACGTCGTCTGACCACTTTACTTCCTTTCTACTGTAAAAGAAATTTTTAAATAGAAAAAGAAAGTTAGGTGCATTTATTCTTATAAAAAATATGTACACAATTATTGACAACTGATATGTTTAACAGATCATATCAAATATTCGCAATTATCACTAGCAGTACTGATCGCTTCACTATCACCCAAATTAATCCTTTCTTCAAAAAAAAATCTCATTCTTTTTAGAAAATTATTAAATTAATTAAAGAAAAACCAAAAAAATAAAAGATTTTATCGGTTTGAAAAATCAAAAGATTTAAAAATGCAAAAGCAAAGGAAGAATTACATTAAAATTAACGAAAAAAAGATTACTATTGAAGATGATGAAATTTCGATTAAAAAAACAAAAACGGAATTTACATCAAAATCTTCTACATTGCGCTTAATTCATTGAAATGAAATAAAGTTAATGAACATTAAAGATCGATATCCCATATGAAATGAATTTGAAGAGATCAGAAGTTGTGATGCTTAAGGGGTAAACAAAATTTACACATACACAACACACACACACACACACATACACACACACACACACACACACAGACACATACACACACATCAGGCTTACCCTCTGTTAGGAGATGTGGATAACGTTCCGTAGCTTTGCTGATACGAATTAGATCGATCTCCTCCTTTATCTTTCTCCAAAGCTGATGATGAGTCACCTGTTCCTGTTACAAAAAAAAAGGAAAAAAATTTCAATTCATAATTACAGCATTTAATCCTAAATTAATTTTGAGTTATTTACACAGAATAACAGCTACCTTTGAAATATGAAGACTTAATTTTCTTTTAGAAAGTAAAAAAAAAGAAATTTATCGATCATCAAATACTAACAATTGTTCTATTTCATATTTTGTGTGATTTTTTATTTTAGGTTTTTTAAAATTTACATTGAATGTTAGTTCTTCAAATTAAATTCACTGAAAGATTACTGTCATTCGTTTGTCACAATAAAGCAATGAATAGAGATAGATAGATAGATTAATCGAAAATTTAATTTTTCCGTTGAAAATAATCTGTCATCTAATTAAGTAGCACGTAGAAATAATTAGAAACAAAAATTCAACCAACAATTTCGCAATTTTTTTTTCTATTTAAATTTTACGCATAAATTATTAAAAGAGAAGAAAAAATTTTTTGAAAAATTGTAAGTTGAAAATGGAAAAGTTTTCGAAAATTTCTAAATATAAGCGCAGACCTTGTGAATTTGATGAGTTTAACAGATGGGAATTTTGATCGATAAAACGTTGCAACTCGTATTTTTGTGAATTCGAAAGTTCGTGTTGGTTTACGAGATTACACTCGTGTTCGAAATTCTAAATTAATTTAAAACTTTTAGATGAATAAAATATTAAAATTAATTTAAACTAAATTATTTGGAACGAAAAAAAAAGGAAGCAAGCAAAATGTGTGTTAGTTAGATCGATAAAATTTTTCAGAACGAAATTTGATCATAAAATCGCAGTATGTGAAAAAAAAAGGTATGGCAGGAAGGTGTGGGAGGGCTGTAGAGATGTAACAAAACACATGTTTTAAAAAGTTTCAGGAAACTCCTTATTGCATTACAACTTCCCAAAATGTTTAATCGAATAATTAGAAATAGTATATTAACTTCTTTCATATATTAACCTTTTAATTTGATATCTTATCATCGGCAAATATATATCACACAAAATAATAATAATAATAATTAATAATAATAATAATCAATAATAATAATAATTAATAATAATAATAATGATAATAATAATAATAATAATAATAATAATAATAATAATAATAAT
>JABVXW010000747.1:0-10223 GCA_013365375.1 Litomosoides brasiliensis | reverse complement strand
TAATAATAATAATAATAATAATAATAATAATAATAATAATAATAATAATAATAATAATAATAATAATAATAATAAATAATAATAATAAATAATAATAATAATAATAATAATAATAATAATAATAATAAATAATAATAATAATAATAATAATAATAAATAAATAAATAATAAATAAATAATCAATAATTAGTAGAATCTGGCATATCATACTTCTCTGGCATCATTCACCCATATGATTAGATATAATATTATCAAATCATTAAATAATTCTAGAATTTCAATTTAACAAAACTTCAATCTAAATGTTTTTCTTTGTAAAATTTGCATAGTTAAACAACTGTTATGAGAATGGCAACGGATTGTCGCAATTTGTTTCCCTAAAACTAGCGGTGCCATCAAACGATTTCGCTTACCGCTTATTTCATGTCCTTTTTTTGCGACATTTTCTTTTTCTGTCATAAAGTTTAGTTTCAGTTGAATCTTATGCCCTTTGATAACGCGCGCCATTAATTTTCCTTTTTTTGACTTACATTAAATGAAATATATTTCAACAATTTTGCATCCTTCTTCTTTCTCTTTCCTTTCAAGTTCAATGAAAGAAAAAAAGAAATGCAAAAATTAGAATTTAAAGTGTCTTTTTTTGAAATTTCAAAAAAAAATTAGAATATTCAATTTTCCTGGCATTTTTGTGATGACATAATTTTTCATTGTCTTATCATAAACGTTTTATTCATGCTTTTTAATAATTTTTTCAACGTTTTCGGAAGTACCATTAATTTTAAAAAAATTGAATTTAAAAATCAATTTTATTTTATTTTGTGTCCAGGAAGTAACAGTAGTGAGGAAAGACAATAATTAATGATATAAGAAGCGGAAGAGAAGACAAGAAAGAAAGAGAGAGAGAGAGAAGGAAGGGAAGTGTAAAAAGAAATCTCCTATATGCAAGAAACGAGAAAGAGAGAGAGAGAGAAATCGTCCATTTGGAAAAAAAATGGGAAAAGAAGAAGGGAGAGAGGTAGAAGAGGAAAGAGAAATCTCCTATGTACGAGCAAGGGAAGAGGAGAGAGAGAGGGAGAGAGAAGGAGAGGAGGGAAGAAAAGAGAGAAATCACCAGTGTGATATGTAATTTATTTCTTCCGGAAAACAATAAATGATGGAAATAGTTATTTTGCATTTGAAATGAAAATAACACTTTGGTTTCTCAGAAGAAATCACGAAAATGTGTTATGGAAAAATACGCGTATAACCCACACACACCCACGCTTTACGAACACTTACGCATACACACGCCCACGCAAACATCCATGAACTCAAACTTCTGATACCATTTATACACACGCATACACACACACACACACACACACACACACACACACACACACACTCGCACACATATACATACGTGTACCAAAAGATAGGATTTACAAAATTGTTTAATGGAAAGAATTTCAATTGAACTTCTCTTACAGCTACATCTTTTCCACATCTTCCCATTCATCTCTATCGCTGAGCAAAAATAACAGAAAAATATTTTAAGTGAAAAAAAGAAAAAAAACAAATTAATCACTTTAAGCTAAAAAAATTTTTTTTTTCATTCACTTTTAGTACTAATAGATTTATATAAATTTATTTAAAATACTAAATTTGTACAAAGAAGAAGTAAATTGCAACATATTATTAATTTATTTAGCAAAAATTAATTTTGCATTAAATGCCATCAAATTTGCTAAACAAATTTTTGTAGATAAATTTAAAGAAAAAAAAATTTTTTTTTGCAAACAACACTATCGGTTAACGATTTAATACATTTAAATTTATTGAAATGATATAAACGGGTTATGAGCTGTCATCTTTTTCATGCAAATATCATGCAAGACATAGTTTAATAGCAATTAATGATAACGGTATGATAATTTCAATGATAATAATCAGATAACGATTAATTTATATGATAATTGTAATGATAAATAAAATAACAATTAGCTCAATATGCTAACGTGTGATGCCAAGAAAAAAAACAATAAAAAAAATGGTCGAAATAGTAAAAAAAAAAGCACACTTCATTTCCATTTTATGTTTATCAATAAATTTACTTAATTTAACTTTTCAATTTTTTGTTAAATGTAAAATTTATATATTAATTATTTATGTTTAGTATTATAGAATTAAAAAATTACTCCAACTTTCATTTGTTGTTCTATTCGAAAAATTTTTTCAATTTTCTTTTTTTTTTGAAAAAAAAGAGGAAAAAAGTAATAAATTCAATTCTAACTACAATTATGTCTATTTACGTTTTGCTTTAATACAATTTTTTGATAAGATAATTGCGTGAGATGATAAGAAGGTGGTGGTGGTGGTGGCGGTGGTGGTGGTGATGTGAGTTAAATATGCAATCATAAGTTCTGATATCAACGATACGAACGAAACGCACACGAACGATCACATTATCATTGAGTACAATCAAATCACTCAGTGTACGGTAGCATTATCGGAGATTTTTAAAAAGAGAAAATGAAATGCATGACGTAACGATTATTTCGTTTTAAATTCATTCTTTTATAAAACTAATACGATAAATTCATCTTTTTATTAACTCATTATTTTTCGTTTAATTTTTTTTTGCAAATTTTACGTTTTGATATTTCCCTTCTCCTCATTAATATACCTTAATATGATTTAAGCAAAAGAAAAATCGATTAATAATTGAGGAAACATTAAAATTCTTCTGTTTCATTAACAAAATAGTTTCATCAGATGTTCATTTATTATTTTTTTTTTCAATTATTAATTACACACAAAATTTTTTTCATTGTTTTTCAAGAAATATTGAGAAAAAAAACTTTTATCTTCCATTTTTTTGCTGCAGAAATTTATAAATTTTGCTTCAAATTTTCTTTTCTTTTTATCAGTCAATCGTAAATTATTTCATTATTTATTACTGAATAATTGTAATATGAAAATTTTTTAAAAATTAGTTGGACATATAAAAGAAGAAATAAAAAGTAAGTAGCAACGAAATGATTTAAAAAAAACGAGTGGAGAAAAAAAAATCATTAAATGCTAATTAATTAGTAATCAAACACTGTATTAATATTTCATTTGCAAATTCTCTCTACTAATACAAATTTAAATTTTTAAAATATGCAAAAAAAACATTTCTTGCAAGAAGAAAGAGATTGAAAGAATGAAAATAAACAAAAATTGAGAAAAATGTAAAGAAAGGAAGAAAAAAAAATTCTTTTTTCTCTAAGCTAATAAAGATATGCTTACTGTGCTGCAATTGAGGTGATTGATGAAGTGCGTGAAGCTGAACGATTGAGTTCACGTTCATCGATCGATGGACGATAAAGGAAAGATTCACGTCTAGGTTGACCACTGTTTTGGCCAACTCTCAGACTGCCTGTATTAGCAGCAGCGTCCACAGCAAGAGCCGTGGCTGGTGAACTGAAATAGCCTGAATTGAACTTCAAAATTTAGTAAGGACTGAAGTTATGCTTTTGGATGATAAAATGACGCACGTCTCGTATGAGATTATTATGATAATCTCGTATGATAATCATTATTGCTTTATTACTAATATTATTATTATTATTATTATTGCCACTACTATTACTATTATTATTATTGCTATTATTGCTGCATCATAATTGATAGTATTATTACAGTAATTACAATATTATTTATATGAATAACATTTTAGCTGTTGTCCTTGACGTCGTCGTTGCTATCATTTTCTGCTTCTTTATTTATCACTAATTATTATTTCTTATCAGAAATATATCAGTATGACAAAATATAATAGAAAATTAGATAATTTAATAATGAACTGTATTATCAGATAGGTATTATTACAATCATTGCTTAAAACAAGAAGGTCAATAATATCCAATAAATACCATTAAAGAAATAAATAATTACAGTAAAGCAAAAGAATAGTTATTTATAAATTTTTTTTTAGTAACACCAAATATTCTGACGGTACAGTAATAACAACTATTATTACTATATGTTGTCGTTGTCGTTATTGATTACAGTAGTAGTAATAATTACTGATTACAGTAATAGTAACAGCAGTAGTACTGTCGTTATTATTAATTACAGTAATAGTAATAATACTGTCGTTGTTGTTACTGATTGCAGTCGTAGTGATAACGTAATGACAGTAGTGATACCAGTAATAGTGATAACGTAATGACAGTAGTGATACCAGTAATAGTGATATCAATAGTATCAGTAATCGTAGTAGATAGCAGAAAAAAGTAATATTAGGTGACGAACAATATATTATTATCAACTTTATCCATACATTATCATCATTGATAAATAATCACAAAGTAATAATTCGGCAAAAGAAAAATAGTAATATTTGTTTCTTTCTCTTTCATCATTTTTAATTTAAATTAAACAATAAAAATGATTAAATTATCAATGGCAGAAATAATGTAGTAGTGAAAGAGAGAGAGAGAGGGAAAGAGAGAAAAAAAGTATATATGTATGATAATTCTTCGATAATAAAAACGCAGGAATTTCAGTTGTAAAATCAATTATCAGTTTTATCTTATCAGTTGCTTAAGATTTATAAATTAGAAAAAATTTCCAGACAGAAATTATCAACCAATATGGCTTTTGAATAGCTTAAAAGTGATGTAGCAACGTCTTTCTTCTGCTTTTCCTCCTCCTCCTCCTCCCACCACTGAACTGAAAGAGTTATGATGTCAATTGCTTGAAGTGTGTGTGTGTGTGTGTGTGTGTGTGTGTGTGTGTGTGTGTGTGTGTGTGTGTGTGTTCGTGAGAATTATATACGGATGATTTGAAAATTCGGGAATATTGCTATCAGTAGAAAAAAAAGAGAGATAGAGAGAGAGAGAGAGAGAGAGAGAGAGAGAGAGAGCAAAGGAACCTATCGAAAAACCAGTACAATCATCAATCATTCAATAATTGTTCCAAATGCCTATATGCCATAAAAATAAAATACCGAAATATTACACCTTAAAATTTATATCTAAATATTAAATTTTAATTTTAAAATTAAATTTTTAACATATACCAATAAATTTATAGGAAAGGAAAGAACTGCAAAACAGAGCAGTGTAAGAGACCGAGAGGCAGAGACAGAGAAAAAAAACGACAAAAACAAAAAGAAAAATAATTCAAAAGAATGAAACGAAAAAAAAAAAGAAAATCATAGTAAAAGGAAGGTTGGTAGCAATAATTTAGTTGAAAAAAAAAAGTAATGAATTGAAGAAAAAAAAGATGAGAAGAGGAAGACATACAGACAGACAAAGAGAAGGAGAAAGAGAGAGGGAGAGAGAGGGAAGGAGGGAGCGAAACAGAAGAAAAATTAGTGAGTATTAGCAGATTGAAAATTATAGAAAAGGAAAATGACGAAAGCACTGTGATTATCAAACAGAAAATTGGTAGGAAATGCAAAAAAGAAAAAAACGAGAAAAGAGGAAAATGAAGAAAACAAGAGAGACAATCATTAAAAGATTGCTTTCTTTCTTCTTTCTTTAGAAAGAAAATACCATCAATGTTGATTGTGCTTAAGCATCTTCCAGCAATTAAACTTTTTCATTAGCATTTAATTTCTTTTCTTTTTTGTTTCACTCTTTTATCCTCTCTTCTTTTCCATTCAAAATTGATCGCTTTTTTTTTTCTCTTCCTATTTTATTCCTATCATTTATGCTAATCTTTTCCTATCATTTCTCGTTCTTCATCTCTGATCATCTGTTTTTTTTTCTTTCAACATGATAAAATTGTGCTAGCAAAAAAGCATCTCTCTTCATTTCCTTTTTCTTTTTAATTATCAAAAGTGATAGAAAAGACTAAACTATCAGTTCGTCCGTACTATTCTCTGCTTCGTTCCCTCTCTCCCTCTCACTCTCTCTCTTTTCAAGCACTTTTCCTCTTCAATTCCTTCTTTTTTTTTGCTAAATAATTCTCTCACGTTTCTCCCTTCTCCCTCTCTCTCTATCTCTCTCTCTCTCCTTTTTTTCTAAAATATTATTTTGTTTAAGAAAAATTAAATGAATGAGAAAAGGATTAGAATGATTTTTGATTCGTAAATGAGAATGAATGTATAAGCATATCTGTGACTACACTTTGATCAATAAATTTATAAAATAAAATAAATAATAAATTTAAAAAAATAAACGAATAAATTAGTAAGTAATGAAATAATTGAAATGAATAAAATAAATTACTGTGAAATATAGAGTTAAAAAATTCATAGCAGCAACAATTAATTTTTTTAGTAGCTAAATAATTGATAAAAACTGAAATGAAAAAGGAAGAGAGAGAGGGAGAGACAGAGAGAGAGAAAGAAGGAAAGAGTCTTGCTATTGATTTTTTGACAATAATATTCTTCAGGCCTTACTAAAAAGGCTTTTTTTTAGGTCTTTTAACGGAAAACGATAAGTGTGTTATGTCAGCTGAAAATTATCTTTTTCTTTTTCTCATCATTTCTGGTCATTTCATCTAAATCAATCAATCATTCCTCTCTCTCTCTCTTTCTTTCTCTCTTTCTTTTTTTTTCATTTCCGTTTTACTGATTTAATTCTGTGCTTTCTCCTTCTTTCGTTTTTTTAAAAGATTTCCTCTTGGTCTAAAATTTGCATGCCTAATTGAGCTAACATAACCAATAAATCAATACTTCGCATATAACTTTGCACTCATTAATTAATATTAATTAATAAGAACTTTGTACTCATTAACTGATATTAATTAATAAGTCAGTAATAGTAATTAATAATGTTATCATTAATATTTGTAGTGATAACTGTTACCAGTAATGATAACAGTTAATGACTGCATAAATTGTGCAATAAATAGGAAGAAAGAAATTTTTTCTTTTAAAGTTTCATTTACTTTCCTCCTCTCTTCCCTCTCTCTCTCTCTCTCTTCCCACCTTTTCTCATCTCTTTCAACGATTACATCAATTATGATAATTATTACTGATATTTAGTTTTGCTATACTAAAATGATAAGCAAAATTTTAATTTCATATAAAATTTTAACTACGTTTTTTTTCACTTTGTCCAAAAATTTCACCGTTTACTTTCACCATTTTTATTGTAGAATTTCAAAACTTTCTAATTCAATTTATTATTAAATATGTTATTTCTTATCATTTCAAAATTTCTTTCTTTTTTCATTTTTCGTCAATTACTAGTAATTATGCAGCAATAATATTTTAATTTAATCGTTAATAATTATAGAAAAATAGAATAGTCTAAATTAACTACTAAATGAATGAAAGGAAGGAATGGATGAGAATAGAAGAAAGAAAGAAGTAAAGGAAGAAATTAACTTTATCAAAGGAAGCAGCTAAACTTCATAATTTCCTTCTCTTACAAAATCACAAACGATGAAATTTGATAATATGAATAATTGAACTTTCACTTATCAATTACTATTATAACTATCATAGTTATCACTATTATCACTATTTATTATCACTATCATAGTTATTATTATTATTATTATCACTTATTCTACTATTATGACTAATAATAATTGTTATTACCAGTAAGTTCGGCTGCAATATAGTAAATAAGAATTTGCAAAATTCATCAGAGAAAGAAGCTAAGATGCTGCCTGATGTGATTTGAGTGAAAGGAAATAATTCAGTGAAAATTATTCTATCAAATTTGCATTCGCATAAATTTTGCTCCTCCATTTTAAGTGCTTATCGTTTGAGTGCTCGAGAAAATGGAATGTTTATTTGTGAAATCTTAAAAACGATTCTTAACATACATGTATTCCCGGAAGTGCTTCCGTGTATGTATGTATGTATGTGTGTGTGTGTGTGTGTGTGTGTGTGTGTGTGTGTGTGTATTCTTACATGCATGTATTTCCGATGTGCTTCCGTGTGTGTGTGTATGTGTATATGTGTATGTGTATATGTGTATGTGTGTGTATGTGTGTGTGTGTGTGTGTGTGTGTGTGTGTGTGTGTGTGTATGTATGTATGTATGTATGTATATGTACGTTATGAATACTGCCAAAACATCAAAAGTCATAAAAAGAAAAAAAACAAAATGGAAAAATTAATAATTCAAATAATTTCGAAAACATTTTTATTGAATGAAAGATTAATTTCAATTCTATTTTTGTAATATTTTGCTACAGCAAAACGAAACAAAAAAAAATCGTACGAATTTAAAAAATTGAAGTGAGAAAGGATAAATGGAAAAATTTCCAATTGACCGAAGTTTATCAATTCTTTCGTCAACAAAAAAAAAGTAGTTATTGTATTAATTTAAATTAAATTAATTTCAAAAGGATTATAATTTGGTAATTGTTTTAAATGATTATAACTTTATACAGATGATATAACATACCTACCTGTTAATATTCATAAACGAAGAATTGAATTTTAAAATTGAAAAAGTGACAATTCGTCTTCTTTCATTTGGCAGACCAAAATGAAAAATAATGAAATGACAACAAAACTGAGAACAAATTGATATTAACAACAAAAATGAGAACGAAGGAAGGAACGAAGAAATTTTCGAAGGAACGCCATGAATTAGTGTGTATTATTCCTAAAAAGTTTAACTTTTCCACTTTTAAATTTAATAAAATTTTTTTTTCTTTTTGCCAAAGTATAATAAATTGTATAGATGAAAGTACACAACAATAGCAAATTGTTAACTTTTATTTTACGAAAAATTAAAAAAAAAAGAAATTTCACACCAAAGAAAGAAAAAAAAAACGTTACAGAAATACAATCGTTGAATTTGAACCGAAAAAAAAACGGCAAAAAATGAAAAAAAAAAGAAGTCGAAAAAAAATAAAAAAATTTCTGCATATTCTTGAAATGTTCTTCAAGTTTAGCTATGAAACAAGAAAAAAAAAGACGAAGGAAATTAACAAATTCATACAAAAATTTTGAAATCATATTTTATTGAAATTTGTAGAGGAAGTGAGAAGAATTGAAAAAGTGGAGAAAATAAAAAGTAAAACAAAAAATACATTGACTAATTCAATTATTTCAATCTTATTATTAAACAGGAAGTAAAAATTTCACTCTCATTCATTTAATTTTACTTAGCTCGTTTTTCTCCTTTTCCATCCCTGCTCATCCTTTAAATTATTCACTTAAATGAAAATGAAAATTTAAAAAAAAAAAGAGGGAAAAACAAAGATGTTGTTGTTGTTATTGTTGTTGTTCGATTGTTCCTGTAAGAAAGAGAGAAGCAGAGGAAACACACACACACACACACACACACATACATACACACACACACACATACACACACATACAGGTACGGCTAGGTGAAAAGTAAATATTCAAAAAAAAATGGGCTTTTTTTCACCTTCTCCTTCTTCCTCTTCCTCTTCTTAACCGTTGATTGATTAGCCATTCTGTTAGAATGTACTTCTTTTGAACAAAAAAAAAAGAAAAGCAAAAAATATAAATGAATTTAGTAAAAAGATTTTTTTTTTCTTTCACTTCACATCATTTTCAAAAAAAAGGCAGAGAGAACCAGAGAGGGAGAGAGAGAGAGAGAAAGAGAGTAAGAAAAATATTGTGAATTTTCAATTTTTTTTAAAATATACATACATATATAAAATATATGAAAATGTCATCATTCATTTTGTCATTATAAGAAATAGAAAACGAGTGTAATACACCACGCAGAACACGGTTCATGTCACGCAGAACACGGTTCATGTCACGTAGAACCTCTAACATCAACCTTCTTTATATGTTTGTGGTACTTTTTCAGAATTAACTTAATTACTTGTTCACTAAATAAGAAATAAGTTCCTAGTAATGTCACATATATGTCTTGATGATTTGAACACTGAAAATGTTAATGATGGACAACGTGAAAAGTTATTAAGTGAAAATCAAATGAGTTGCTCAAAAAATTAAAAGTAAAAAAAAGATATTCACGTAAAGCGTACAATTGTCTCATTACGTTGAATTAAAACTTTCAAAAGACTAATAGAAAGTGTAAGAGTAATCCATAAATTTATGACAAAAATAATAAATTACTTCGATCAAACAATTACAAATTTTACTTAATTGAAAAACAATCAATGATGATAACTATACTAATAACAATAATAACAATAACAATAATAATAATAATAATAATAATAATAATAATAATAATAATAATAATAATAATAATAACAATAATAATAACAATAATAATAACAATAATAATAATAATAATAATAATAATAATAATAATAATAATAATAATAATA